>JAOQMM010135260.1:0-14287 GCA_027563515.1 Erythroxylum platyclados | reverse complement strand
TCCTGAGATGTCATTCTGTTATGAAATTTAATGCAATGCAATTTTTGCTTATGTATGCATCTTGTTATTGAACTCATCCCTTACACAATATAGGAATACATTTCAGACTAAGACATTATAGGACTCTTATTCTTATGGGAGATAAGTTGATAGTACAAAATTTGATTGGTAGTGGACTACTCATAAGTATTTAGCACACTCTATAGACTATCCTAGATGACATATATCTAGGTTAAAGATGACTATTTAAAGAGATTAAATACATTAAAGCTTATAGAGCTAAGAGGTATGCCTTGTATTTTTTGGTTGGAGATGAAGGGGCATAATATGAGAAGTTAAGAGGGTACTTCGTGGTGGTGATGGAATGCAATATGGGTAGTTCACTATACTCAGACCTCCTGAAGGTATGCTTGATTCGGGCTACATATTCATTGAACAAGTAAAATTTGGGTTTGCTAATACTTGTAAACCAATAATATGTACTGATGATTGTCGTTTAAAGACAAGCTATAGTGGTAGTTACTAACAACCCTTGGAAAGGATTCAAATGATAATATATCTTTATTGGCTTAGGTTATAGTAAGAGTTAAGAAAAAAGAGAGTTGTAAATAATTATTATAATGCCTACTTAATGATATTAACAATGGTCAATCATAGGCATTCATGAGTGATTGATAAAAGGTAACATAATGAAATATTATTAATATAAATTTCATACTTCCCTTGATTTCTTACTAAACACTTCTTTATCATGTGATGTAGGATCTATAAGAATTGTTTAAGCATGAGTACACACATTTTGACCATCATTATTGCTTTAGGAATTTGTAGGCCAATTTATAAAGCAAGTATAAACTAGCATTTGTCTATAAGGACCAAATGTAGAGTATTGCTTCAAATTGTACACAACAAGGTTAAAAGCGATAAATAAGTAAGATAGAACGCATGAACAAGGATACATATAATTGGTTAGAAAATATTCCCGAGAAGAGATTGTGTATACATGCATTTGATAGATGATACAAGAATGCTTTGTTGTTAAATAACATAACAAAGTGTCATAATATGTATTTGAGGAATGCACGATACAAACCAATCTTAACTCACTTAGAAGTGATGAGAAGAGCTAACATGACTACTAGAAGAAGTAAGGAATAGTTGTATACAATGGCATGATATATCTTAATATAATGTTAAAGCAACAGAAAATTAAGAAGGAGGCTACAAATTATTAGCTCATTTTACAAGTAATAAAATCATTTTCATTTGTACCTATTTACTCAAATGTTAATAATAACCTAGCTCATTTATGGCAATTGATGGAAATTTTGAAATTGAGCACTATATGCATAACCATCATGTTGCAAACTTTAGAACAAATGAATGCATATATGGGAAATGGGAGTTAACTAGGATCCCTTATAACCATAACATTTCAGTAATTATTTTGGAGAGAGGAGATCCTGAGGATTATTTGCATAAGTACTACATCAAAGAGGCATATATGAAGTGTTATTGAAAGAGTATAAATCTAGTACCAGGTGAATGATTCTGGCTAATACTTAGAGAAGAACATGGATAAGATCAATCCTCCTATGTATAAGAAAAGATCTGTAAGGACAAAGAAGAAGAGAATAAGAGAAGATGGTGAATGTAAGATGGGTAGGATTATTTCAACAATAACTGGTGGCCATATAACTTGCAAGAAATGTAAACAAGCTAACACAATATGCATGAATCATTTTATTGGTCCTTTGAATTTATTATCTACTTTTGAATTTAGAATTGAATCATGTGTATGTAATTACACAAGATGGGTAGGATTATTTCAACAATAACTAGTGGCCATATAACTTGCAAGAAATGTAAACAAGCTGACACAATATGCATGAATCATTTTATTGATCCTTTGAATTTATTATCTATTTTTGAATTTAGAATTGAATCATGTGTATGTAATTACACAATATGTTTATGGAATCATTTTTTTAATAATTTGATTTCAATTTAGAGGCATGCCTTTGTACACATGTGCATGAAATAAAATCACAACACATTTTCATTAATTTAGTATATAATGTCATAATTTAAAAAAAAAGCTTATATACAGCTCATCTTATCCCTTTTGTTCATTACATGTAATTTTTTTCTCTTTTAAGGTATTTATGACACCTACACTTCTTGGAGTAAATTTTTCATCAAACCACTTAAAGAAATTATAACATTCCTTTCCATATAATAAATAAGAGAAATAGTCATCTATTTGTTATAATCTTTATAACAAACAAAAAACTACATATAGAATTTTTCCCCATATTTTGGACATCTAAAAATCTCCTTCTGGGTTCTTTAGTGTCCAAGAATTTTTCAAATGATCTCGTAGTCCATAATTGCTGCACATGGACATGTTACAAACTTGCTATTATTGTTAATGATGATTCAATATATCAAAATCTAACAAATTCTTACTAAATATTCACCTGCCATAACACCAAGTCATTCTAACACACACCTATACATTCATATCCAATCAAACTATAAACACTAACTATTACATAAACCATCTATCTCATTGCTAGATTCATGATGAATCTAATTAACCAAGTATCAATAAGATGAAACTAAGTTTATATAAGCGAAACATATCTGATAAGATTTTTAAACTTCTTCTAATCAATTATGTAATAGTTATCTGGTAGAACTTCCAATTGGTATATCTAAGGTATTCTAGTACCTTAAGAAATAGTTATTATGGTAGTATTAAAAGGATATTCAAGAATTTTCACACACAATTACCAGAAATAAGCATAATAACTAATCCTACCAATAAAGAACAAAGAATTCAAATTTTGTAGCAATGATTATTTTATTAACTTTCAAGGGATTTGATTAACTCATAATGAACAATCCATTGGAGGAATTCCTCATAGCAGGGTACAGAATCCTGAACCAAATATATAATTAGACTCATTAGGATCTAGAGGTATGAAATAAGTCATTCAAAAAGGAGACAACATAACAAGAATCGATAATTAAAAGGATCACCATCTAGAATAAGGAAAAACACACAAAAGATACCTAATTCTTTTATATGATGATAAGTACTTCAATACCAGTACATACACTATAATGATCTAAGCAAAAGTTAGAGAAAATAGAAAAGAACTATCTAACTAATCAAAAGTAGATATATACCTATTTACGTGTGCAAGAAAGTTTCCACCTTATTATATCAAACCTTTAATTCATTAATCCAAAGATATCATAAAACTCCAACTATATATATATATATATGAATAAACCATCATACTTAGGTTATTCTTATGTTATCTTCCTTCTCAGAATGCATCTATTCATCTTTCACACATAAGAGTTCACTAATATATAATAACTATATGAATTTATAGAAAACTCCTACTTATGATTTAAATGACAACTTTAAGAAAAATATCAAAATTTAGGCTCTACTTTGGAGTCTTAGGATTAATTCTGTAACAATATTCCACATCACATAACAACAGAAGCTTTTGAAATTACTTAACATCTTACATATTCAAAAACAGACAACAATATAATAAGTTTAACTTAAACATAAATCAAATCATATAACCTAACTATTTGCTTTCTAACATTCTTAACAACTCAAATTTCTTTATTTAGAGAAATTTTTCATTAGTAAACTAATTCAAATTAAAAAAAAAACAAGAAATTAACAGACCTAAAATATAGAAATAATGAATCCTTTTATAAATTGATTGAGTTTAAAATTTTGTATAAAAATTTTTGGAGCTAAGAGGAAAAGAAGAGAATAAAGCCATGAAACCTACAGTCGATTTCTTAATAACCAAAGCACCATAACAACAGAAGCTTCTTGAATTACTTAATATCATAAGATTACCAAATTTCAAAACCAGAACAATAGCATAATAAGTTAAACTTAAATATAAATCAAATATAAATCAAATCATATAACTTTAACTATTCACTTTCTAGCATTTCCAATAGCTTATATTTCTTCATTCATAATAAATTTTCATTTGCAAACTAATTCAAAATTTGACTAACATAATAAATTAACACCTAAAATATAGAAATAATTAATCCTTTTATAAACTAATTAGGCTTAACATTTTCTAAAAACTTTTGGAATTAAAACAAAAGGAGAAAAAAAGGGAACAAGACCTACAATTGAACCTCAATTTCTCATCAACCAAAGCACTTTTTTTATAAAGGAAGAATGCTTACATGTACGCCAAGTTTCTCTTCTCTTTTGGTCCTCCCCACAACTTGAATCAGCGATAACAAGGTCTTTCCCCAAATGTAATTGAAACTTACTTTTCCCTTAATCACTTCCCAATCGACACCGTATGAAAGGATTAATTATTTCTATATTTTAAGTGTTAATTTATTGTGAAGATATTGTTACCTTCTATCATTAAAATATTAAGTACATATTTTGAATATATTGTTACGTTCTATTATTATAAGAATAAAGAGTTAAATTCATAGGACTCCTTGGAATTTCACAAACTATTTCATTCCCAATCCCTGCTGTTTTTGCTTTATGCGGTGTCATGTAAAGTACAATAAACGACATCATATGAAGCCAAATGTCATGTGGGTTGAATAACCAGCACTACGTCATTGGTTATGTGGCACATTCTTGCCATATAGACTACTATAATTATAAATGATGTTGTTTTTGGAGGATAATTAGGGTTTTTAACAGTAGAATAACTAAAATATACGTATGGTATTTGACAGTTTTTAAAAATGAGGCTCTAATCTAATGTAATAGTTTGTCAAATTCCAAAGAGTCCCATGAATTTAACTCTTGATTCTTATAATAATAGAAGGTAACAATATATTCAAAATATGTACCTAATATTTTAATGAAGGATTTACTTTTTTTTCATCTTATCAAACACAAAATTATATATAATAATATCTTACATATAAAGTAATCAATTAAATATGCATTAAAATATATTAAACACATATTAATACCTTGTAATTTCTCATGTCTATTTAATTAAATTAACTGTATGAAATATCAAGTTTAGTTTAATTCTAGTTATTGATCTTCATAATTTAAAATAATATTTTCAATACTTTGGATAATTAAACTAAATTAAAAACATTGATTTTTAATTGAATTAAAATCTTATTTCAAATAAAAATTTGATTTGATTTGAAAAAGTTTCAAATTTAATTAAAAATATTTCTAATTTTGTTGATTCCTTTAATAAAATTTAATTTCAACATATTTCAACATATTCCTTTTCTTAATTATTATAATTTTAAAAAGCTCTTTTGTCAAAATTTAACAAGTAAATTATCCTAATCTAATTAGAAAAATGTTTCTAATTTAAATAGAAATAACGTTTCATTAATTAGAAAAATAAAATTTAATTAAGAAAGTCCTTTTACTATTCATTTAGACATTAATTTCCTAATTAATTAGAAAATATTTCTTTAATAAATTGAAAAATATTTTTAAAATATTAAAGAAAGCTCAAATTTCTTAATTAGTAAATAAAAGTAATTTTCTAAATTTAATTAAAAATTTTAATAAATCAAGAAAATTATTATCTAAATTAATAAAAAAACAAATGCGATTATTATGAGCAAATTTTAATCCTAGTTAGTATATATTGATCAAGCTTTTAGTATTGCAGTCTATTAACAGAATGTTTGGTGGTCATAAAGCATTATCATATATATTTTACAATTATACCCACATTAGTAATGATGAACACAATAACTTGCAACCTATGATATGATATCGAAACCTTGACCCATTATAATGAAGTTGATTTGCATCAGATTGTGAAAGGTAAACTCATAATATTGGAACAAAATAAAATTACATGCATATATAAATCTTACGTGGGCCTATAAAATTTGTTCAACAAAAAATAATGCTTTCAAGTGCACCCGAAACAAAGCAAGCAGATAGTGAAATAGGAGATGCTAAAATTCAACAAACGACTTATCCAGCTAACTTGGAAAAGGCAAGGAGTGGTCTTAAGGAATTATCTGAAGTAGAAATAGTTAAGATTGTTAAGAATCAGGTTGTAGCGTCTAGTGACAATCTTAGCTATGTAGAAGAAAAAGGTAGTAAGCATAATATATCCGCTGAAACCTCTATGCAGTGTGCTGAATTAGATGATAATGTAGAAAATCAACAGTTGGAGACTGCTAGAATCCAACATAATAGTGTAGAAGAGAATATATAAGAGGCTATATCGCATATTTAGTAGAATAAGGCAAAAGAAATGGTGAATGGAAAAAACAATCAGACAATCATTCATGTGGTAACTGAAGTAACAAATGCTGACAGATTAGTTACCCCTATTACTGTAAATCTTGTTAACGAATAGAGCAGCAGTGAAACTAGAATGTAGCATGAAGATTCACAGGTAACAGGGACTAAAAGTCAAAAAACTAGGAGAAGGACTAAATCCTCTCAATCTTGATGAGTAGCACAATATGGAATGTTAGGGGACTAAATTGTCCCAATAAACAACTAGCTTTAAAGGATTATCTTCAAGCTAATCCGTTTTGTTTTGTTGGTTTGGTGGAAGCCAAGATCAAAGAGGAAGTTTTTCTAAATGGGATGAAATTTATTGCAACAGATTGGAAAACCATGAGAAATCACTCTAAGCATCCTAATGGAAGGATTATTGTTGCAATAGATCCGACTCACCTTGTTCTGTCTAGCTGGTACTGCATTGATCAATTAATTCGTTGTGAACTTATTTTAAAGTCACTTGGCATTCCTATAGCTATAACTATTGTTTATGCCGCTAATTGGGAATTTCAAAGGGTTAGTTTGTGGAAAAACCTAAAGGATATTGATTTAAACATGTTAGTCCCTTGGATGGTGGCAGGGGATTTTAACTGCTTATTATCTTTTTCTGAAGTCTTGGGGGCAAGAAAAGTTACATATGCTGATACTAAAAAACTGACTTCCTTAACTTCTGCTCTTGGACTTGTTGATCTAAGATATCAAGGGCCTATATTCATATGGAACAATCACCAGAAGGGTAATAGAAATGTTCAAAGAAAGTTGGACTGGTGCTTATTAAGCAATAGTTGGCTAAATCAAGTAACTAAAAGCTATGTAGTGTTTGAGCAACTTCTTTTTTCTGATCATACTCCTATTAAGATATGCATCAATGGCAACTTGATCAAACAAAGATCACCTTTCAGGTTCTTTAACTCCCTACTGAAACACTCTCCACTTGATTCAATTATTGCAAATGTTGTTGGTATGAATATGCAGGGTTCTAAGACTTTTCAATGTATTCAAATGCTGAAATATATTAAAGTTGAATGCATTAAGCTTGCTAAGCTTAATACAAATCCTTTAAAATTCAGTAAAGAACAAGCCTTCAAGAATCTGTCATTGACCTAGAAGCTTTTAGCCAAGGATCCCACTAATTCATCACTCTTAGAGAAAGAGAAATTAGAATTGTGCAATTACTTGCAGATCATTGAGGAATATAGAGAGCAAATGAAACAGAAGTCCAAGATCAAATGGTTGTAACAAGGAGATAGAAATTTCAAATGCTTTTCCAATGTGATTCAAGGCAGGAGAAACATAAATAGGATAGTTTGTCTAAATGATGAGAATTGTATGAAGATAAATAAGCAAAAGGAACAAAAAAGATTGGCCAAAAGTCACTTTCAAGCAATAAATGGGGTACCTACTCACCTGCAAGTCTTCTTAGCTGTATAATTAGTCGAATGGTTGGGTCCATCAAATAGGATCAAGAATTTGCACTAATCAGGGAAGTCACAAGTGAAGAGATAAAAGAGGTTTTATTTTCATTTCATCCAGATAAGTCTCTTGGGCCAGATGGCTTTAATGCCAGGTTCTTTCAAGAGAAATGGAACCTGTTGCAATTACCAATTATTAAGGGAGTAAAAGAGTTCTTCAATAATGGCAGGTTACTCACTAAAATTAACAAGACTTTTCTTTCTTTGATGCCTATGGTCCCCAACCTAAAGAAATTGAATCATTACAGACTAATATCCTATTGCAATGTGCTATACAAGATCATTTATAAGATCCTTGCTAATAGATTGAGAAATACTTTACTTGGTATCATTAATTATAGTTAGGGTCCATATATTCCAAGTAGGAGTATGGGTGACAATATTATTTGGGCTCAAGAATTGTTCAAAGACTATAATCATAAAGAATATGTCAGAAGTTATGCTCTTAAAATAGATTTCATTAAGGCATATGACATAGTTGACTGAGGTTTCATTATCAATGTTCTCCATGCTTTTGGCTATCCTAGCAAGTTCATTAGCTAAATCTATTCATGCATATTAACAGTTTAATTCTTAGTGTTAATAAATAGGGAGGCTACTCATCTTTATCATGCAGCTAAGGGAATTAAGTAGTGAGATCCTCTTTCTCCCTACCTATTCACTATCACTATGGAAGTTCTTCAAAGAATGACTCAGATGTATATTGATGAAAGCTTAAATTTCAGATATCATTATCACTGTTGAGAGCTCAATATCACTCAACTTTTTTTTGTAGATGATCCACTCATGTTATGTGCTAATGACACTAGTTCAATTGAGGTCATCTTAACTTCTCTACTGAGATTCCAAGAAGTATCAGGTCTAAGGTTTAAACCTCAAAAGAGTTCTGCTTACCTTCCAAGCAAAGTACAGTTGACTCCTTAAAGGTGATCATTGATGCAGGGCTTTCAATACAATAGTTACCTTTTAATCACTTGGCTGTTCCCATCTCCACAGGGAAGCTGAATGCAGAACACTACTGGACAAAGTTCACAAAAGAATCACTAACTAGAGCAATAGATTTCTGTTATATAGAGGTAGGTTACAACTAGCTATATCCATTTTCAATAACCTACACATCTATTGGTTGTCACACTTAGCAATACCTAAAGGAGTGTTGAAAAATATTGACAGAAGTATAAGAGACTTCATCTGGCATGGACAAAATCTCAATGGTAAAAAGACTTCCAAAGTTAGATGGAGTGTCATTTGTCTACCCAAAGAATATCATGGATTAGGTATCAACTATTAGGTATCAACTCAGCTTGTACAATAAGCAAGGTATTGTTAGCTAAAAAGCTATGGAGGATTTGCTGTGATAAGGAGAGTCTTTAGGTGAAATGGGTGCACATGTTTCATGTCAAACAAGGAAGCATTTGGTCTATGGCTCAAAAAGTACTCAATCCTATAACTTTCAACAAATCTTATGTACCAAATCAATTATGCATTCTCATATCAAGCATTACATTAGAGATGGAAAAGGCACAAAATTCTGGTTTGACAACTGACATTCCCTCGGGCCTTTATATGAGACTCAATATTTTAGAGCTCTAACATGGTTAATCCCTAAAAACACCAAAATGCACATATTTGTTCGAAATGACAACTAGTATTGGTCATTTCATGTAAGGAGAGGAATCAATCCAATAGTAGACTGTATGTCAGATTATTCACCTGATCTGAGGCAAGATGATGAAGTTAGATGGGAGTTACATAACTTGCACAAGTTTACTGCTTAGTCACATAAACAGATGTTGCTTGGTCTATTGATCAAGTTCTCCTTTTACGAGCTGATATGGAGTTCTAGAACAGCTCAGACGCACTCTTTCATACTCTGGTTAGCTACTAGGCAAAAGTTAAATACCAAAGATGGGATAAAATTTTAGATCTCAGATAAGTTCTGTCCTCTGTGTACCTATGAGGAAGAATCAATTGACCACATCTTCTTCAAGTGTTGCCATAAAAGTCCACTATGGAAAAAATTTCTCAACTTATTTGAGCTACAAGATATGAACCTCATCTGTCTGTATTGGATAATTGGGCTAAAATGGAAAAGCAAGGAGGATCTAAAGGTGTTTAAGGATGGTTTTGCAATGCTTGTAGATTTCATATAAATGATGAGAAACACTAAGTTATTTGTAAAATTTGAGCTTTACAATAAGTACTCCTAGATGGATTTCTATGTCAAGCTAAGGATGACTATTTTGACAAAGTTTCATCAACATCTCATCTCAACTTGTATCAGGCAGCTAATTAGAATATAGATAGTGCAGTCTTTGTTAATGGATTTTGTAGTTAGCTAGTTTGTAAATACTTCCACTACTGGAGATGATTATCACCTTTTTTGTGAACAAATATACTACTTATTTTCCAAAAAAAAAAGCATTTAATCAAGAGAATTTGGGAAACCTTCACTAATGATATAAATAAGATTTTAAAATACAATTTATTATAATTATCATTCATATATTGCTTATAATTATATTATGTTATGTAACGATTCACAATTTATATTTTAAATTTAAAGCTCAAACATTTCTTATACTTTATACATATGAAGAAGCAGCTCTAAACCCATTAATTACCTGAGGAGTGCATAAAAGCTCTATTAGTATAACTATATTTTTGACATCATCTTGGATATAACATTTGTTAATTTTCATATATAGAGCATTTCCATAATCATTTTCTTATAGTCCCACCATATTACTATGTGAACCCAAAAAGAATTACTAAAGAATAATTGAAACAGTTTTACAAATAACATAAAAAAAAGGGATTCTTGTTAAAAGTTTTCTTATTTAGGGACTATAATAATCACCATTTTTTCTTAACTACACATAATTGAGTAGAAAAATTTTCGAAGATGTAATGTAGAAATAAATGTTCCTATATAAAGATTGAACCTTTCACAAACCATCACCCATTATTGTCACTATAGTATCCAGATAAGATAATAACATTTTCTAAAAAAAATTATAATTAAAACAAAAAGATAGAAGAAGGGAACAAGAGCTACAATTCAATCTCAATTTCTCAACACCCAAAACACTTTTTGGAGAAGGGAAGAATGCTCACCAGTATATTAAGCTTCTCAACACTTTTTTATCCTCCATACTGTTTGAATTAACGACAACAAGGTCTTTCCCTAAATTTAATTGAAGTTTCCTTCCCTTAATTGCTTACTAATTAATAAACCCTAGGTATGCTTCTATTTGGGAGAAAGATTCCTAGCCCCTACAAATTTTCTTCAGGGAAAATTGTATGAAGTATGGTATACAATGCTACATGAAGCTAAAAATCTTATAGGTTGAATAAACTATATGATGTTGTTGGCTACATGGCATATTCTTGCCATATAGATTTCCATGATTATAAATGACATCAGTTTTATAGGGATACTTAGGGTTCTTAAACACATTTTGACGATAGGGGAAATATACAATAGATTAAGTAAAATATACAAGTGGTCTTTGATAGTTTTAAAAATGAGGGGCCAATATGATAGTTTGTCAAACTCCAAGGGGTCCTACAAATTTAACTTAGAATAAATCAAAATTATGTTTTTTATTAGGCTTGTTGAACAAATTCAAATTTGGTTGAACCAAAATATATTTAGTCTTTTAACAATGGGTCTTAATTAACTAAATTTGTATAACTTAAATTAACAAACTAATGATCACATGAATTTAGAGGTAAGGTTAAGAATAACGTATAAGATATATTTTCATAATAATTATCACCTAACAAATCTAGGATTCCTTTGATATATGATTGATAAAATGGTTATCTACCTAATTTAAGTTTAGTTATTTTGTTGAGTAAACTCAAGATTAAATACATTTGAACAGGATCATAGCCTATTAGAGAGATTTGAATAATCTTTTCGAATAATAATAAGGGCTATTATTTTGAATAAAACAATAGGATTAACTAAATATAAGATTAAATCCTACTCTTATTTGGTTGTCATGAGCTATAATCGATTGCATACTTTTCTTACACTTATATTTTGTTCTAAGTAAAAATTGCCTTTGGTTAGTATAATTGATATTGAGTTAATGAATCAAATTTCTTAGAAATAGATTATATTTGAGAAGAGTTCTAAATGTTAAATAGAAAAGTTGAATGTCTATTATACAATATTGCTATTAATCTTTGTTGAGATTTTAACGACAAAGTTTAATAAATATGTCAATTTCATATAAATGACAAAATATGCGACATTTTAAATTGAATAATATCTCATAAACTTTGATGACAATATATAAGATATATCTCAATACCATGGTAGCATGGTGTAATAAGTTTCGTGAGGTACAGTCGAAAGGTATACTACCTTGATAGAATTATTCCATTAAATTTATCCTATTATAAGCATTAACATAATATACAATTAAAGACTTGTTATAAAATGATAATAGTTTTCACTAGAAGAAAAATTGATTGCATTATTTTTTATCGATATATGATATAATAAAGATTGTATTTATTTCTAAATCATACTTTTGAGTATATGATATTGGATTTTGATTCAATATTATTACAATGTTCAAGGCATGATAGAAAATAGATTGTTAAGTAAAGTAGTTGATCTAAGTTTATACAAATAGTTTGTATATATTGGATTAATTGAGACTTATATTTAAAATAAGTGGCAAGAATAAAGTTTAGATAAGCGAGACTTTCTTTTCATGCCATATCGGTTACATATAAGGATATATATATACATACACATACATATATCCTTTTTTTATTATGAATTGTATAAAACTTTGAAACTTATTGAGTTAAAGAATAATTAAATTAGCCCTTGGTCAAAGGATGGTGATGATATTTAATTGTTAACTATTATACATATGATGTATTGAATGCATAACAATTTATGGAAGGATGATAATTTTATTTCATTAAATTTACTTATGACTTTTTGTGATAAGTGATATGTATAAATGAATTATTGATTTAAAATTTTGAAAAGTTTAAATTGTTTAAATCTAAGTAAAAGTTAAGCATTGAGAATGCTGAAGTACTTTGATTAAATCGATGTGGTGATATTTAAATTTTTCAATTATCTATAGGAATGAGATTCTCTAGTGAATACTTTTATAAATAAATTCCATATCGTATGAATTTATGTAAAGAGAAAAAATAATATGAGATATTTTATAATGCAATATTTATTTCTTTTATAGTTATGCTTACTAGTATGATTTACCTTTGGTAGTTTCAATTAAATCAACAACATTCTATATTAGATATAGAATGATAGGACTTAAAAGACTCGACATGACTGATTTTAGGATGTGATGCTTAGTTTAAGAGCATATTATCCATTAAGTTTATACAAAATCAGATAATAAAAAGGTTATAAGGTATTCAAAAGGTTGGATATAATCTTACAGACCCCATTTTAAAAAAGGGTTTCTTTTAGTAAACATTTATAAGAGAAACATTCTCAAGATAAGTAGTGAGAGTAAGATAAAACTTGAAATGTTCAAATCTCAAGACAATAAATCTAATTGGAAATAGCACCTTAATTGATACAATTGATGTATAGTTAAAAGGCTATGAGATATTGAAAGATTTACTTTTATGATGAACTCAAAGGGTTTGTTTTAAAGATACTTGTGAATTTATCATGTCTACAAGAATTTCAATGGTAGTATAGTTATCCTCTTCAGTGGGAGTATATAAAGAAATATTGTTCATAGAGAACAACAAAAGTCATATTTTTAATTGTTGAATATATGATATTCTAAGAACAACTCTTATTGGATATGAATACTTAACAACTTAATTATAGAAATTAGATCTATAGAGATGGATAAGGAAGCTGTTTGCCTATTCTAAGTTCAAATACATAGATAACGTATTAAAGGTGTTTATTATTTGAGATATCTAATACTTATGAAGCATTAAAAATATTCACAATTCTATGTATGAGTTGATATTTCAGTGCAAGTTTATAGGGATATTAACTTTAGAAGTAAGTCCTAATTAATGTATTTTCCAAAAAAAAAGTCCTAATTAATGTATATTTTACTTAAAATAATATTTTTTTTAAAGATTGGAAATGTTTCAATGTGGTATTAATTGTTGATCAAGCCATAATACATTTTTTATTTAGCATAAATGAATATTTGGATCAAAGGGTTCTTTAATGAACTTGATATAGTTCCTTACATTGTTCAGACAGTAATGTACTGTAGAAAATTAGAACCGTTAGACATACAAAAATGAGTTAAGGTCTCATAAAAAATTCAAGTATGCCTTTAGGCACTTTGTCTTAATTATGATGATAATTAGGATGAAAATTACAAGATTTAATCAAATGCTCTGGATAGAAAGTCTTTTAGAACTCTCTTATTAAACCATTGTCCCAGCAGTAGCATAATCGTCATATAGTGATATGGTATAAGATACTTAAACGATTAGCTTAGTGCAAGTAGGAGATTCTTAG
>JAOQMM010135127.1:0-14306 GCA_027563515.1 Erythroxylum platyclados | reverse complement strand
GTGACGACTACAATACACGAGATGAGCACAAGAGAGGGGAGAATGGCCCTCGTGATGGATACCCGTCTTGGGAAACCAAGTTCAATGGGTCAAACGAAGTTATGTGGTTACTACTTATTTGTACATTGTTTCTGAAATAATACTGAAATACATTCAGTCATTGAATAGTGTCCCTAGCATGACTTTACTATGTTTGATAAGGTTGGATTGTTTAACCCTTAATGAGTTCCATAGCCTAAGCTTGGGTGGTGTGAGCAGTACACACTTGATGGACTCACCTACGTGATTGTGGGGGGCTAGCCACCCTCCTATAAGAGTAGCTAGGCTATCTCTCTAAAGAGATCATGAGACCAGGGCATTTTGAGGTTATTTATTTCTCTAGCAAGTTCTATCTCTGATTTTCTTAAATAACAGGTTCAAGACGTAGTTCACCTAGTTGTTCATCAATCTTTCTCCTAAATTGTTATAGTTTATTTATCAAGTTTTGGACCAAGTGGGGGATTGTTGGAGTTGTTCCAAAACTTGGAACTTATCATTACTAACGTTTATAAGAATGTTAGCAATATTCCCCCAACATCTCTTGTCCCGTATTCCTAAACGTTATTAAAGTGTAAAAATGAATGATGATGGCCAACGTCCTTATTTTATAGTGTATATATAACCCACTTCTTCTAACATATGGCTGGTTGATTTTTATTCAATATTCCTCTCTACAACATATGAATCTTCCCAAAGACACTTAATCATATCTCCTTCCACAACAATATATATACATACACATATTTTCCTATATCATCCTTTCTTTGTTCTTTTGTTGTTATTACTTGTCGGAGACAGTTCCTACTCTATCCTTTGGAGTGCACCAAAGTTGGTGGAGAAGGCGTTAACCCTGGGGTCGGATCCCATTGTCCTGCTGCACCGTAGAGGGGGAATTTTCGACTTAGGGCAGTGATTATTTCATGACGCCTTGCTTTTAGATAAGTAGTTCCAATTTATTATTTCCGATATTTTCGCTAACACACCTTTCTATTTTCAGATTATGCAGTCCCAATATCCTCACTCTAAGGGCATTAAGAGAACGAACTAAAATCGAAGAGCTTATTAATGCAGTATGCTGTAATGTAAGAGTAGTTTGTGGCATCAGAAGAACAAATAGAAAACAAAGTTCTGAGGACATTGAGAGAACAATGGATAACATCGGGCTAGAATTGAAGAAAATTGAAAACATTTTATTGTCACTTTTTGAAGTTTGGGCTAGAATTGAAAAAAATTGAAATTTTGGGTAGTTTATTGCTACATTTTATAGTTTGGGCTATAATTGAAAAATTGATGAAAGTTTAGGTTTTTCTTAGTAATTAACCCTTTTTTGCTATTAATTAAGAATTGATAAATGGACTCTCGTACATGTCAAAGTTAAAAAGTAAATTTTGCTTCTACAATCACTTTTCCACATTGAATGATTAGTTCTTTAAAATTAACAATAAAAAGTGTACAATACTGAAAAATACTTATCTTTACAAAAAATAAAAACTATTTTTATGAGGTGGATTTTTAAGATATTGACTATGGTAGTGAAAGATTTGTATGGTGATATATATGATAAATAAGGAGAGAATACAAATACTAAGTATGAAGCTTTCATATTATCCAGTTAAATAACTATAGTTTAATTTAAATTCATACATTAAAAATTTTAACAAAATACTATTTAAAAGTAATTTACCAAATGAATTTTAAAACTCTTTAGAGTTACCATATGCTATTATATGATAGACTAAGTTTAAACTGAACTTGATACAATAGAATAAGCTCATTTTTTCATCTGAGCTAGCTATATAGCCCAGAATTACACATAGGTAATTGCATCGAAATTTTTAAAAAAAATTGAAGAATTTATTAAATTTCTAAAAGGAAAAGACAAAATTTTTAAAAGAGCTCTATGACATTACGACAAACGTTTCGCATAATGCTAATATTAGAAGAGTTGGAACCATAGTTATTGCTAGCCATTAGTCCTAGTTTTCTTACAATTTTTAGGAGAAGAAGTTAAGAAGGTATTTCGTTATCTCTTAAGCCTTGGAGATAAAAACACTCACCATCTATGTTGGTCAATAGTCTCGGACATGAACTATATAATAGAAAACTTTGGTGTACTAAGATTCAGATAAAAACTATTTCAAGATGTTGCACACATACCCACTTCTCCTTTTCTTTTTTCCTTTCTAAATATCTTTTCTTCTTCATATATAGATTTTTAAGATTAAGATAAAAAACTATTTCAAGATGTTGCACACACACACACTTCTCCTTTTCTTTTTTCCTTTCTAATTATCTTTTTTTCTTCATTAATACATTTTTAAGGGCTTTACATAAACTACAAACAACAAGTATTCTGACCCACATCAAGGACCTCGAACAAATATAATTAACTCACTCTACACATTTTTTTTCCTTTTTGTCCTTATAATATAGGAGAATTCTTTTCTCCATATATACAATATTCTGAGTTTAGAGTTTAGACTCATTGTGTCGCATTCTGATTTATTCACTAAAATGAAAATTCAAGTTCTAGTCTCTATAAGGAAAATAATTCTTTACATGGAATTGCAAACTTGAATCCATAATTCAAATCCAGCCAATCAGATACAGCATAAACATAACTTAATGCACCGTAAAAGAAAAGATTAAACATTCATTCATAGTGAACTGCAAGGTAACTCATTATGTAATCCATGTAGACTCTGATATGAAGAAGCAAGTTTGTTTTGTATCTACATAGGTTATTACTGGTCTCATGCTGAGGGACTTGGGACCATAAATAGTCACGAATCATTCATTTCATATTATAACATTGGTAGGTAATAAACTTGTTCAAGTTCTAATAATAATGATAAGGTATCCATATGAAGACATCATTCAAATTTATAAAATGATTCCCATATAATAATAATTTGTCATATTATATATATTAATCCATCAAAATTTAGATTATTTGTTAAAAGATAATAATTGGAATTTGAAAAATGAGAGAACAAGGTTTGTCACTCATGTTTTAGCCGCAGAGAATCGAGATTTAAGGAACTTCATGGAGAATTGAACAACTTTTTTTTCGTACAATTGAACAAATTACTTACTTTCAAATAACAAAAGTTGAATACCTAGTCACTTATGTTCAAAAAAATATCACTATTGATAACAAATAAGTCATATGATCAATTTAAAATGAGCATATCATTAGTAAGTATGAAGAATATTATGCCTTAGTTAAAACTATAGCAGAACTTCATACATCTAAGACCATGCTTATATTCAATAAATACCACCATTGATAGCAAATAAGTCACACATTCACCTTAAAATAGGAATACCATCACTCAGTATGAAGAATACTACACCTTAATTAAAACTATACCAAGCCTTCATACATCTAATATCATGCTTATTTTTTAAAAATACTACCACTGGTAACAGATAAGTCACATGTTCACCTTAAAATGGGAATATTATCACTCAGTATAAAGAAAAATATGCTTAGTTAAAAATATACTAGAACTTCATACGTATGATACCACAATTATGTACACGAAATACCACCAACTATAATAATAGATAAGTCACAAGTTCACTTTAAAATGCGAATAGTATCACTCAGTATGAAGAATACTATGCCTTAGTTAAAATTATACCTAACCTTCATACATCTAATATAATGATTATTTTTAAAAAAATACAACTACCTATTACAAATAAGTTACATGTATACTTAAAAATGATAATGTCATTAGCCAATATAAAGAGTATCATACCTCATTTAAAACTATACTAGATTTTCACACATCTACTACCACATTTATGCTAAAAAATTATCACAATCACTAACATATAAATCTGTCTCATTTAACTTTTGAATGAAAATACCATCACTCAATACGAAGGATATCATACATGAGTAAAAAGTATACCAAAACTTCATAAATATAATACCACAGTTATGTACCAAAAATACCACAATCAAAAAAATTAGTCACATGTTCACCATTAAATAGGAATACCATCACGCAATATAAAGAATACCATGCCTTAGTTAAAACTATACAAGATCTTCATACATCCAATACCACCCCTAAGTTCAAAAAGTACCACCACCCATTACAGATAAGTCACATGTTCACCTTAAAATGAGAATATTATCACTTAGTATGAAGAATACCAAGCCTTAGTTAAAACTATATAAGAACTTCATACATATAATAGCACAGTTATGTATAAAAAAAATACCACCACTCATAATAGATAAGTCACATATTCACCTTAAAATGGGAATACCGTCATTCAGTATAAAGAATGTCCTGCCTTAATTAAAACTATACTTGGCCTTTAAACTTCCAATACCACACTTACATTTTAAAATACCACCACCCATTATAGATAAGTGATAAATTCACCTTAAAATGAGAATACCATTATTGAATACCAAGAATACGATGCCATAGTTAAAACTATGCGAGAGCTTTATACATCCAATACCACACTTATGTTTTTAAAAAACCACTGCCTATTACATATAAGTCACACGGTCACCTTAAATTGGGATTATCATCACTTAGTATGAAGAATACCATGTCTTGGTAAAAAATTACCAAGCCTTTATACATCTAATACCACGATTATTTTAAAAAAGTATCACCAAACTTTATATATAAGTGACACATTCACCTTCAAATGAGAATACCATCACTCAGTAAACCATCACTCAGTATGAAGAATATTATACCTCAATTAAAACTATAAACTATGCTAGGCCTTTATACATCTAATACGATGCTTAAGTTCAAAAAATACCATAGCTTATTACAGATAAACCACTTGTTCACCTTAAATTGAGAAAATCATCACTCAATATGAAGAGTACCATGAATCAATTAAAACTATACTAGAACTTCATATATGATATACCACCATTATATACAACAAAATACTACTACTACGTATAACAGATAAGTCATACGTTTAACTTTAAATAGGAATACCATCACTTACTACAAAAAATACCATGCCTTAGTTAAAACTACTCCAAGCCTTTATATATCCAATACCATACTTATATTCAAAAAATACCACCTCTATAACAAATAAGTTATACAATGTGCTTAAAATGAGAATAACATAACTTTAATGTTAAGATAGCATATTTCAATATAAACTATACCAGATGGTGATTACATCTCATAAAAAAATTTTGTAAAAATTTTAGAGGTCGCTTTAAGAATAAGTATCAAAAGTGGGATTTTTTTCTATTATCAAGTTAAATTAATACAAAGATTGAATATAAAAGGAACAAATTAAAACACATTGTTCACGACATTGTATCCATTTAAGGTTATATTTAATGTGATTAACTATATAGTAATGTGGTCAACTATGTTATAATTTGAAATATTGAAGGAATAAACTTAAAAAAATCATATTAACAAACGATCAAGCATCAATATGTTTCCATTAAAGGATTTGAGGAACACTATCAATTAAACAGTCATTTACTAAACCTTCTTTTTGGTATTAAATTTGAAGGAATAAATATGAAGTACATGGTTGACACACACCTTTGTAGAAAATCATGTTTTTTTGCAGTTATGTTACATACAATTATTTACATGCTCATGCAATCAAACATATTTTTTTACCTTTTATTACTAAATATTATGAAGGATATATTTTTTTATAGAATCATGTACTAAACCATGTAGAATTAATGTTTTGTTGAAAAATGTTTACTACTTGACTATGTGTTTAATTGTATTTTTATATGTAAAAGTTGAAGCCACCATTTCAAAAGACACAGGTTACTACATTCTCGTTTAGCAAACTATGTTTTTTTTACTATATTTAAGAAATTATAAAGGTAAAAAACAAAGTTCATTATGGACAAAGCTTCCTTGAGAAGCTTAAAAAATAAGTCTTCCTACATAGTACCATATCTAGATTATAAAGTTTCCATTAGATAAGGGAAAGCATGTAATATACTTTATGTAAAGCTTCCTTCAGAAAATTTGTGAATAGCTCTAGACATCTGGTCATTTCATAATAAATTGCACAACATAGAATTTGAAGTTATACAACCCTAATTTACTCACAACCATTCTATACATCACCTATTAGCTAGTAAAAAAACAAGGTTTTTAGAGTGTCGACATACTCTCATTTGAAAAACCAAACTAGAAACAGTAAGTAGTTAATTTCGTTTTCATCTAATTGACTCTATTAGTGGTTACTTATATGTATATCTGCTGCTTTTGTAATATATATATTATGGAGATGGTGATAATATGGTCTTATTGGTTTATGAAATTCGTTATATTTGATTTATATAGTATTGGGTTTGTATTTGTTAAGTGTAGCTTATACTGTTGATGTTCTATTAAGAGATATTGTATTGCTATAATGGATTTATTGTGTGATATATATATTGACTTTTAGAGACTATAAAATAAGGATAAAGTCATAACTAGCACCCTCTCCTCAATAAGAAGGAAAGAAGAAAGTTAAGAATGTAAAAAGGAAAGTAATGAGGTACCAATTTAATATAAAAATAAAGTTTATATAAAGTTAAGTTGATATAAAACTTAAAAATGTAGGTTGTGGACGAAGTTCATATCAAAAGGAAAAGTAAGCAAAGTGTGGCAATTTAGAACAAGGTGTGAAATTTGCATAAAATAAAATTATCCTAATATTTTGTGTTTATAAAGTAAAACAATTATCAATGATTGTGAGTAATTCAATTGTTTACAGAGTTATCAAATGTAGAAGGTATTTAAATGACGCGGAACCTTAGTCCGAAGCCAATGAAGTAGGTCACCGATATAGGATTTAATGAACTAAGAAAGATTGAGAAATTTAGGGTCAGGAGGGATGTGTGCTAATGGTTATGTACACAATTTAATTTTGAAGAGCTGATGTTGAGAATAACAGAGGATCAAGGGGATGATATTAGTGGTGATACTACGACATCGATTATGGGGGTCTAATGAGGCTTTGGGAGGAGTATAAAGTGGATGATTCACATATCATTGTACAATGCATACTCCAAAAAGTGAGGGGTACATAAATGGAGGAATGTTTCTAGTGGAACTTCTTCTTATATATATTGGACGTTTTTCTTTGTCTTAATATCAATTACAGTATAAGCTTATAGCTACTACCTAATATTGAATGTTAAAAATCTTTATAAACAAAATTTCATGTTCTATAACCATAGGTGGATGCATAGTTGTATTGATGGTGAGGGTGGTAGAAACTTGATTGTTGTTAGTTGAAAGGTAGGGATATACATGTTATGTAATTAATTAAAGTTTACTTATATTACAAATTATTTGTAGATTCATTATCTTGACTGGCTATTGGTGGATCAACCTTTCAAGTGGAATGTTGATTAAAATGATGATCACCAGATGATGTATTATAGTGGTTGAAATACTATGATGAAAGTGACGAATGCTTGGTGGGAGATAATAGACGCAAGGTAATAAATTTATGAATAATGTTTGATCAATAAATAAGTGTTTCATATTTGGTATATATATATTGTTCATGTTTGAGTTTAATGATAGGGAAGAGAAGAATTCCTAAGGCGTAAGGTGGTGTTAATAATATAGATGAATACTAACGAATCAGTCATCAGATGTGAAGATATGGTAATGACGAACCAAAATTTTTTTGAAGATGTCTTAAGGTATGATGTGCTAGTGAAGGAGGTAAAAACTAAGAAAAACTAAGGAACTAGACAAATGTGTGAAGATGTGCCAATGACAAACATAAAAAGATGAAAGATATCCCAAAGCATAGGGAGATGTTAATGAAGGATAAACAAAAGGATGATAGTGGGAGAATACAAAAGGAGATACCAATTGAAGAGAAGAAGAAAAGGAAGTTAAGTAGGTGGTATAAATTGAATTTTAAAGATTTGTTTAATACAAAATATATTTTTCATATAATTAAAAGAATTATGTTGCAATGTAGGCAACAAATGAATTTGGAGGTGAGTATAATTGATGCTATACATGGAAAGTTGGTGGCAAGTGGGAAACATCTATGTCTCGTAAGAGAACTCTTACTTCTAAATCCATATATATTAAGTTCCTGAGAAGAAAAGATAGTTCAAAAACTAGATAATGTTATTGTTATGGTCCAAATTTTACTGCAAATTTACAACAGTGAGGTCATTAAGAATGTTAGGTTCGGACTTACATTAAGCAATGTTCTTGCATGCTTTTAGCCTAAAAGCCCTATTAGTAACACGATTGGTAATATTCAATATAATTGTCCAAAATATAAACTTTTATATGTATCTTATGATATGAATATGTAGCAATTTGTTGGCGGCTTCTCATTAATTTTGTTATTAGAGAGTGTGTTTATTAGGGTTCCTCTTGTTAGATGCACAATGGACTCCACATCTATGGTAAGTGATATTGGCATGTTTGGTATTGAAGTCGTAAATTAAAAATATTATACAAGTATTGAATGTCATGTTTAAACAAAATGTTGGTTCAACACATGGACAAATATGTGTCCACTATAGATTTCTTACATGTTATTGTGAAGTATGGAAGAAACATTAAAGGGGGCTTGGACGTTTAAATTGATGTACACACAACTAGATTTATAAGTGTATTCTAACTATTTTTATTTCTATTATTGCATGAAAAATGAGTTATTGAAAATGGAATAATGATTCATAATGTTGTGCTCACAATTTTGTATCCCCTTACTTCACATTGATCATTAGTGGTGTTAATACATCTTTATAAAATTAAAGGAGATTACAATATTTGACTCTCATCATTGATTGGATAGTGTTGAGAAGAACCTATATGGAGCACTGTTATATGTCAACAAATTATCTACACTATATGTAACAATATAAAGCCTACTGTGTTATGTACAATGTCAAAAAATGTTTTTCTATTGGTATAGGTGCATATCTTTATGGCAAGTGTTGCTAAATATTGGTTTGTAACATGATGATAAAATTTCTCGGTCCACATTTCTTATTTCATTCATAATAGAATTTCCAAGGTGATATATCAAGTAAATTTAACTTTTTTTAATATGAATTAGGTACTAGTTTCCTTTATTACATACATTGGAACAAAGTGGAATTATATAGATTGACCAAAATTTCGAGCATGCTTATGTGTTTATGATATTTAGCAATAATTATAGGGTTTACATTTAATATTCCTTGGAATTTTCGTATAGTGACTGGCACCTAGAATCAATTATAGTAGGTTCATATTTATATATAACTTGTAATCTATAACTTGCAATATGTTATTGGTGATGCATTTTAAATATGAGTTGTTGCGGAAAGAGTCAACAAAGATTCGTAAGCACTCGTGTAAGTAGGTTATATTCATTAATTTCAACTCTTTGTGCATATTTTAATAGCCTCTAGTAACCAAACTGTATGTTAAAACATACAAATAAACATATTGTATAATTAATTTGTTCAATTTTTTAATGTTGGAATTGGCTTATGTCCATATACTTTGTTTATATTATGTTTGTTAATAAAATGGTCTTACTTGCAATTGTTGATTAGTTACATTTATTATTTTCTGACTATAGTTTACATTTACAAGGACAAAAATAAAAAGATTGAATTTATTCTTATTACCACTAACATCAAATCGTTAACTTTAAGAACAAAGTTAATGGTTTAATTTAAAAAGTAAATAAACTAAAAGAATTAAAAACTTGTTAGCAAAAAAGTTAAAATGTATGGCATGATAGAAAATGGCGTTTATATACAATCTAAAACTAAAGCTGGATAAACTAGAATAATCCTAATTAGTAGCTTAAAATACATAAAAAGTTTTCGTACTATTAAGGGTGCAAACTAAAATCTAAGTACAAACTTCCAAAAAGGAAGATAATTTAGAAAATTTTATCTGTTTATATAAGCAAACCAAGAGCTTGAGACTTGATTCAATAGTATCTTTTCCTTTTATTTTTCTTGGATTTAGGTTTGGGCTTTTCCTTGTCATTCATTTTTTGGGGGCCTTTAATTGTAGTAAGTGAATTAGTGGGAACCCCTACTTCTATTCTTCTTTCCAATCTAAGTCTTAGCCTTCTAGTAAAGGAACCCTCCATATATGACTCTTATCTACGTTTTGAATTGTAGTTGGCTCCTAATATTGATCTTCCTTATGGAACTGTTGTTTATCATCAACATTAGCATTTACTTTATCTTCTCCATTATGATCATTTTCAGTTCATCTTTAATAACATAAGATGGGACTTTAAGGTTGTGTACTGACTTTAGACAATTGAAGTGAGTGACAGTTAGCAACCAATATCTGCTCCGGAGGATTGACGATTTATTTGATCAGCTACAAGGATCCAAGGTGTATTTGAAGATTGATCTAAGATCAAGTTATTATCAGTTGAAAGTGCGCAGTGAGGATATTCCAAAAACTGCATTTAGGACTAGGTATAGGCATTATGAATTTTTAGTTATGCCCTTTGGATTAACGAATGCTCCCATTGCTCTTATGGATTTGATAAATAGGGTGTTTATAGAGTACGTATATAAGTTTGTGATCGTTTTTACTGATGACATAATGGTGTACTCAAGCAGTCATGAGGAGTATGCAAAACACTTCAGATGGTATTATAGACCCTATGAGAGTACTAGCTATACATTAAGTTCAGTAAGTGCCAGTTTTGGCTAGACAAAGTTGCTTTCTTGGGTCATGTCATCTCAACTGAGGGAATTAGTGTGGATCACCAAAAGATTGAAGTTGTTACTAATTGGAGACCTCCAACCACTATGACGGAAGTCAGGAGCTTCTTTGGATTAGCAGGCTATTATAGGAAATTCATTGAATAATTTTTCAGAATAGCAACCCCACTAACCAAGTTGAAGTGAAAAGAGGAGAAGTTTAAGTGGTCAAATGCCTGCCAATGGAGTTTTTGATGAATTGAAAGAAAGGCTAATGACAACTCCTGTACTCACATTACCGATAGGGACTAATGGAATTGTAGTGAATAGCGATACCTCGAGATAGGGGTTAGGGTGTGTAATCATACAGAATGATAAGGTTGTAGCCTATGCTTCTAGGCAATTGAAGAAGCATGAGCAAAACTACACACCCACGACCTAGAATTAGTAGCAGTAGTTTTTGCATTGAGAATTTATAGGCATTGCTTGTATAGTGTTCCTTGTAGGATTTTCAAGGATCATAATGTCTACAATATTTGTTCACTCAGAAGGAACTAGACATGAGGTAGAGGAGATGGTTGGAATTAATAGAGGATTATGATTGTATGATAAAGTATCACCCGAGAAAAGCCAATGTATTGGTTGATGCCTTAAGTAGGAAACCTACCATTTTGATAGCACAATTAAAGACGATATATCTTCCACTTCTAATGAAATGAGGTCTCTAAGAGTGAGATTAGATATGGCAGACTCAAGGGCATTAATTGCTACCTTTCATGTTCGTCCCATTTTGGTGGATTAGGTTAGAGAGGGATAGAAACAAGATCCATATTTGATGAAGTTGAAGATTGAAGTTGAGACTGGTCAAAGAATAGATCTTAAAATCAGGGAAGATGGTACAGTGATGAGGGGTTAACAATTATGTGTACCAAATATAGAAGACTTAAAGAAAGAGATCTTAGAGGAAACTCACTCCTCAGCTTACGCTATGCATCTGCGTAGCACGAAAATGTACTACACTCTTAAAGAACACTATTTGTGGAGAGGGATGAAGAAGAAAATAGCATAATTTGTTTTTAAGTGTCTAAGCTGTCAACAGGTAAAAGCAGAACATCAGATGCCTGTGGGATTAATGTAGCTCCTCCCTATCCCAGAATGGAAATGGAAGAAGATTACTGTGGACTTCGTAGTAGGATTTCCATGGAGTTAGAGGGGCTATGATGTTGTATGGGTGATAGTGGATAGGTTAACAAAGTCTATATACTTCCTTCCAATCAAGAAAGATTATCCCTTAAACATATTAGCCCAGTTTTATTTGGATGAGATAGTGAGACCCATGGTATGCTAATTTCTATTGTTTTTGACCATGATCCTAGGTTTACATCGAGATTTTGGCCCAGCTTATAGAAAGCCTTAGTTACATGCTTGAAGTTTAGAACTACCTTTCACCCCCAAACGGATGGACAGTCAGAGAGGACTATCCACACACTTAAGGATATGCTTAGGTCCTATGTTATGGAGTTTAGGGGGAGTTGGGACACACACCTACCACTAAAGTTCACGTATAATAACAGTTATCAGGCCAGTATTGGCATGGCCATTTATGGAAGAAAATTCAGAGCTTTAGTGTGTTGGGATGACGTAGGTGAAAGAAAACTGATAGGTCCCGAGCTTATAAAGGTGACAACAGCTAAAATTCAAGTTATTCGGGATAGATTAAAGATAGCCCAGGATAGGCAGAAAAGCTATACAGATAATCGTCATCTGGATTCTGAATTTGAAATTGGAGATAGAGTATTTCTCAAGACTACCCCTTAGAAAGGTGTACTTAGATTTAGGAAATGCGGTAAACTAAGTTCGCGTTACAGGGGACTGTATAAGATCATATAAAGAATTGGGTTAGTGGCGTATCGTTTGAAGTCGCCAGATGAGCTTGCAAGGATTCATAACGTCTTCCATGTATCTATGCTTCACAAGTACCTAGCGGACCCTACACATGTAATCACAACACAATTGGTGAACCTAAAGGAATATTTGACTTTCGAGGAGGAACCAGTACAAATCCTCAGCAAAGAACAAGTTTTGTGTAACAAGATCATTCCTTTAGGTTCATGATTCTAAATCTCCCTATTTATCTCCTGTCAAATATTCTTGCAAGCGGAAGTTTGATCTTGTATTCTCTTAGATCTTTCAATAGTTTCTTCATATTTTCACTTCTCTAAATCAAAATTGCCCCTTGAGAGTGGATCTGGGTGAATAGTGATTTTTAGGGGACCCAACCCCAAAATATTAAAAAATATCCAGGATAAGTATTAGAGTTTAATGATACTGAAACAAATCGAAAATAAGTCCGATTAGATGGATTTCTAGAGTTTTGAAAGTCTATGACCAAAATGTCCTCTTTGGACAATAACAGGTACTAATGATATTTCATGGGTACTAATAATGGGTCCAATCAATAAGTATTGACCATAATTAGAGTATTTCATGGTCAATTTGATAATAAGGTGGTTATGGAATATTTTCAAAATGTAATTCGGTTAGTTGGTGAATTAAATTCATTAAAGGGCAATTTGGTCTTTTTATGTACAATGGTGTGATTGGATTAGTGAGTCATACCTAATGACCAATTAAAGGCTTTTATAAGGGTTAAGCATCATGAATTAAATGGATGATGAGTTATTAGAGACAACTAATAGGAAAGTGACATGTGTAAAGCATTAAAGAATATAAAAGGCAAAAATTAAGACAAATTGCTTCATTTTCTTAACATAACCATGAGACCAAAACAAAAGAAGGAAAGAAGAGAAGAAAGGCTGACATACAGCCAAATAGAAGAAGAAGATGAGTGCAGCCATTTTTTCATAGGTTTTGAGTTGGAAGTGAAGAGATCTTGATTGAGAATAGGAGCTTATCAATTGCCCAAACGATTAAAGGAAAAAGTGGTAAGTTTTCCTAGCTTAAATTTCTAATTTTTGTTAGTTTTGTGTGGGATGGAGTTATTTAAGATCAATGATAGTTTTTGACTTGACATAGAGTAGATAATAAGCGTGGAAGCATTTACAAGTTGAAAAAAACAAAGTAAACCAAGAAAATCAAGATTTGAAAGAATCTGCCATGGCTAGGTTTTGATGCTAATGAAGTAAAGAAGTGAAAATGAAATTTATTGGTGGCTTAGATGATGAATTTGGAAAATTTTGATGCAAAATATGTTAAGTTTAGCCTTAAGGACTTTTTTGGTATAAAAGTAGGGTAATGATGTAATGACCATGTGAATGTGATTACGGATGGTCATTAAATGTATTTGTGACATTGGAATTGTTAAATGAAGTGTTATGTTATTATTTGGAAAAACTGAGTTTATGTAGTGTATTTGGAAAGTATGAAGTTGAAATGGTTCATGATGTGTTTGGATGGTGCTTGGCATGGATCTTAGGTGAATTGTGTTGAAAATTTTGAAAGAAAATGAAATGATGATATATATGTGTGCAGTGAGGACAATTTGGCCTTAAGAGGAAATGTAATTATTGGTGTAAGTTGTTGAAGTTTGATTATGGTTATGGTGAATTAATTGGGTGAGATA
>JAOQMM010135110.1:0-14308 GCA_027563515.1 Erythroxylum platyclados | reverse complement strand
GATAGAGTCGGACATGATGAGAACACTTGCCTTTTCAATGTCTTTATATATTATATACATTTAGGAAAATGTATAACTTAAATGTAGGAGAGTCAATCAATTTATTATAATTAGCTTAGTAGGGAACAATTCTGGGAAATTTTTTTAACTTTGAAAGAGCATTAATCAAGATAATTCACTATAAGTTTGATTTTTTATGATTTGATTTGTTTAAGAAATAGTTAAGAGCATTGATGATTAAGTTAATTTTAATTTGCTTCATTAATTTTGAAAATGAATACTCAATTTGCATATGATACTTATATTATAATTTAGACATACAATTAAGTTAGAAGTGACTTCTTTTTAAGCATTTTTAGTATTCCATAAAAGAAGAAAAAAGTGAAATATATGTATGAATAGGTGAGAATAATATAAATTCACTCCATTAGCTTCAAACTAAGTAAAAAGGTTGAAATTAAAAAGTGGTGTTAGTAGCCATTTAAAATGGTGACCTAATTTTTTTAATATAGAGTATTCATGAGAAGGTTTCTACTATCGTTTCATAAGGTAAGGTGACTTTCAAAAGAGCTTTTAAATGCTCCTATAGTGATTTAGTTAATGTTTTGCTTTTCTTTCAATAAAAGGTATGAAAATATTTTAAAGTTGAAATAACTTTCTTATCTATGTTTATTTTGTGGATTAGGTTGAATTTTATGGATTGAGTTAAAGTTGAAAGGATTGTGGAGTTAAATTGAATTGATTAATAACTTAATGCAATTAGCTAAATAACTAAAAATCAAGATTCAAGTAAGAACATCAAGATTTTAAGAACTATAAGAATGAGTCCTTTTATTTTGTGTACTTTCTTGATTGTTATGGGTTTTTTTTAATCTTAGTGTGAAATAAAAAGGGATAGATCTAAATTGAATGAACCGTAGAGCCAATTATTTGGATTGATTATTTGATTTAATGAAAGAACCAAGTTATCGTGTGAATTATTCATGATTATTCCTTGTATTTGAATTGAAATATGTTAGAGCTTTAATGCACTTAGTGATATTTTCTATTATTTGTAAAATACACAATCAAGAATGAAAGGATCTAATAAGCTTCTTAAAAAAGACTTCTTTATATACTAGAGTATACTGGAGAGGTTTTAAAGGAACTACTAATAACATTTGTTTAATTCACCTCATAAAAGATAATTACACTAGTAAAAACCACATAAACAAGTTAGAAGTACAAACTTCTCAATTTCTAGATAAATATTTATATCACACACATGTTGCACTGATTTCAATAAATGTATTGGACCGAGTGAGGTTCTAACCTATAATTTTGATGATATCAAAACATGTTATAATGTTTTTATGCTTGGTGATATTAGTAAGTTAATATATGAAATATTAAGCTCAATAGAAAGGTAAAGTGAGCAAAAGATCCAATTAAATCAATTGAGAAATCAAAGGACAAAAATGGAGCAAACCTATATACAAATTAAGAAAGATTCAAGGCAAGTCAAGTGAAAAAAAAACGAGGAGGAATTAAACATATCAAGATCTAAGAAAATAATTACAATCCTTCTTATAACATTATCTTGATCATTTTAATGAATTAGCAGCTAAATCATTACATGATCATTTGCATTTATGGCATATTGCATATACTTTATTATAATTAAGAGAAAATTTAGGAATTTTTAAAGAAAAATATCTTCAAATATGAAAATAATTTATGGAACTTTTGAACTAGTTTTAGAATAAGTTTTTTTAAATGATGTGTTTTGATCTTTTAAAAAATTCACTAGTTTTTAAAACTTATTTTAAGAATTTTGATCGACCAATATAGTGATTTAGGAGAACAATGTTAGGGTTTTAAATAGACTAGTTGACTAAAATGTGAGCTTGTTACCATATTAGTCGATCAATAAGTCAAAATGGTTAACTAATGCTAGTGTTACTAGTTGTTATAATGGTTAGTTTTTATTGCTAACATTTGTTTTGGATTGTTTTAAGTATAGATAGACCATATATGAATTTTAGGAGTAATCTTATGCATATTAGAGAGTTAATAAGAGTCTTGAGAGGCTAAAGAGTGCATTTGTACATAACATATATTGAACCTTTTTTCATTAACGTGAGCAAAGAAAGATGCTTTGAGTTATATGATTATGAAATTTTTGCAGTTAATGAAATTACTTAGGATAACTATTTTGAGGGTTCCTTTTAACTTTGAATGAGATCTATAAAAGTTAAACTTCACCTATGATAAAGATATTGTACAGAGGGTTTCTATTTACTCATTGAAAAAAGAAGATTGCAAATTCACATTTGAAGGATGGGGAATAGACGTAGGTTGAGGTTTATTTGGACAAACCACTAAAAAATTAGTCTTGTCTTTCTTTCTATACTCTCTTCAATTATTATTCTAGTAGCTTTGTAATGATCATATATGAATTTTTCATAATGATTCATTAAAATAGAAAATTTATTCATTAAACATTTATAATCAAACACATCCCATTCATTGAATATAAATTAACAAAATTTTTTAAAAAGGATTACTATGGCACAACTTCTATGAATTTTGTCTAAGAGGACTATTATTGCTCCATTTTTTAATAACAATGAATACTTGTTTTAGAGAATTGGGATGACAATCTTTATCATGGCTGGAGATGTTGAATAATGGGAGATTATAGAGAATAGCAAATAGGATATGAATAACAACAAAATCATTTCATTGAATAGTAAGGTAATGCATATTTTGTTTTCCATTTTAGGTAGAAATATGATATGTGAAGTTCCAATATATCAAAATGGTAATGATATTTAGTACTCACTTAATATATTCAATTTATGAATGATTGATTTTCATAATGATATTAACATTAGTTTTAATGAGCTTAATGAGAATCTAGATGAAAATCAACGATGGGGTAAAAAGAAGGATAAGGATCAAAGGGAAAAAGTATAAAAGATCACATGGTACAATACATGTGATTTTAAAAGTAAGGAATCGAATAATGAGGTGCGGTCAAATATGATTTATTAAAAATAATATTGAGATATCCTATAGTTTAGATACTTTTATTGATAATGATGATGATTTGCCATATGAAGAAATTAAATTCCTAGAAATAATGAGTTTAAAAAGGAAGAAATTATCTTCCAAGTATAAAGTGGTTCAAAAACTCTTAGATACATGCATGCTTGAGAATGAGAAATTAAAACATGATATGTATGATATGATATAATCTAAAAGTATGGTTATTGCTAATGATAATGAACATGATTAGTTATATAAGAATAAGATATTGAAAGAGGACATTAATGCTCTCAAAGATCATTCTCTAAGCTCACTTTAAAGAGTAAAAATTATATAGCAAGCTGGGAGCCTAAAAGGTTTTGATGATAATGGAATTGGTTTTACTCATAAAAGTGAGAAATAGGATTTACATGATGATACTATACATAAATTATCATATGAGCATATAAAATTAAATTCTAGACATGAAAACTTTAATCCTTTGCTTATAGGTCTTAATCTAGAAAGAAATTCCATGCATTTATATATGATTCATGTTTTAAGTCTAGACGATATGGTTCATAAGGAAAATATAGGCACAATTTTAAACAATGTCACACCAAAAGAGAATATAATATTCTTTTCATTCATATATGTCTCTTTATCATCAACATGACAAAAAAAAGCTCATAATTATCATAGGCCATTATTGTAGCACTTAGAACAAGTTTATAATTCTTATATGCCATATTTACACCAAAAGAGTATTTTATAAGCTAAACCATTTGTTAAATCTTATTTATCACATAAGAAGAGCTTCTTATCCCAAACATATCCAAATTAAAGCACCTAATTACCATCACATATAATTAAGATCTAGAAACGCATATATATCACATTCTTATAGGTCGCACTCATATAGTTCATATAATTCAAAATCATCTTATGCGAGATGTCACTTTTTTCATGATTATGGAGATATATATAGAAATTTCTCTTTAAAATGATGTCTGATAAGAAAATTGATGTGTGTGTAATGTATATATATTTTACTTAGCATTTTGGTATGTTTTCTACCCAATTTACCTTAACTTGATAATTACTATATTATGTATTAGGTAATTATAGAGATGTATCTTAAGAATGATGTTGGCTAAGGATTGAAGGTTTTAATAAGGAAAAATAAGAAGAAAATTCATCATTGGCTTAGCATGGTCTCAGACACTAGTATGTTAGAGCATGTGTCCCTCTCTAGATTAAAATAGATGGTGATAATATCAAACATGACTTAACACATGGTCATGTCTTAAAGCGTATTGCTATCTAGAAATATGAACTGAAGACACAACTTGATACACGAGTATATGGGATGTAGTGTAATATGATAGCAAATTACAAAGAAGTATATAACATAGAAAATGAGTTTGTTTATACATATGCCCCTTTCTAGAAAAGGATTATAGAAAAATAGTAAAGTATATAGATTAGGACACAGTTATGTCCAAACTTTGTTTGCATCAGACAACTTACATAAAAGGTAGTATAAACTTAATTAAGGACTCCTTGTTCTTTTAGTTCATTTAAAGTTCTAATTAGGGCTAGTAGTCGTAAGAAAGAGAGAAAAGCGCTAGAAAACAACAAGTCGTAATCTTTAACATGGAGAGGCATCTAAAATCATTCCAAGGAAGTGAATCACATTAACAGATTAATATCTTCATGGAAAAATCTTTTCTATAAATTCTTCAAATTTTTTATTTGTTGTTATTATTTCAAAGGTGATTTATGACTAATTTTTCTTTGAATCTATGCCAGGAGAAAACCTAGACTTTCTTTGTAAAGACTGATTTCAATATTTTTATAAGAGTTTATGCTTACAAATATTTTTAATCTTAATATTGGTCAAATATAAGTGAAAGCTTAAATATAATCTAGATTTACATGTAGACATTATAAAAAGAACATGTTTGTAGATTGATTTAGGAATTAATATTCAGGATTAAAATGGGGTGCTAGAAATAGACTACATGATCCTTTGGGTTTACCTTTTATCAAGTCTCGTAGCACTTAGTTCATTCTTTGATTTGTTAATCAAATAGAAATATCTAAATAATATATAAAATTAATCTTCTTTTATTAGTATTATTAGATAATAAATAAAAATTTAGTGAAATATATAAGTTGATGTTATATACAACTAATAAATATAGAATTAATTACTAAGAAAATATTATAAATAATATTAATTTAATATTAATGTTATATTAAATAATTTATATTTTAATACAAGTAATGATATGTAAATGACATAAATAAAGTATTTTAAATTTTTATTTATTAAAAATAAAATCCTAGTTAAATAATTATTAATTACTTATAAAAATAAATTATAAATAAAACTAACTAATTGATCATTTTATTTATTAATATCATTATATAATAAACAATAATTTAATAAAAGACTTAGTTTAATATCATATTAATTAGACTAATATAGTATTAATTATTAAATAATATAATAAATAAATTTAGTATTTATTATTAAAAAATTAATTAAGATTATATATTGAATATTTAAACACTTTTTTTATATAAGTAATAAGATATAAATATGATAAATTATTAAAAATTAGTATTAGTAATAAAAAACTCTTTCATGCTTATAACCCTAGATTCTTATATTCCTCCTTAGGCACGTCGCCTAAATTAACACATAAAAAGATAGTATATAAAAAAAGAAAAAAGAATAAATGAATGAAATAAAGCATTATCACATTATCACAATATGCATAAATCCTTACTATTCTTACTTATTTAATATCTTCTGTGCAAAGCTTCTATCGTAGACCATCCTGGCATGAAGCCAACATAACTTACATGTGGTTTATCTTGATTTAGAGAAGGCTTATGACAGGGTCCCAAGGGAAGTCATGTGGAAGTGTTTAGAAGTTAAGGGGGTTCTTATGACTTATATACACCTTATTAGGGACATGTATGAAAGTGTAAAAACTAGATTAAGGATGATAGGAGGGGATACAGAGCATTTTTCTATAGATATTGGGTTATAATGCCAAGGTTCCTCTTTAAGCCCCTTTCTATTTGCAGTAGTGACTGATGACCTCATGAAGAATATCCAAGGGGATGTGCCTTGGTGCATGTTATTTGCTGATGACATTGGTTTAGTAGATGAGACAAAAGAGGGGTCAATGCCAAGCTGGAATTTTGGAGGGATGCGTTAGAGTTGAAAGGCTTTAGATTGAGTAAGACTAAAAGTGAGTACATGGAGTGTAAGTTTTCGAGACATTAAGAGGTCTCCGATGTGGAGGTAAAGATTGGTATAGAAGTTATACCACAAAAGGAGTGTTTTAAATATCTGGGCTTAATCATTCATAATAACGGAGAGCTTAATGAAGACATAGTTCATCGGATCAGATCTGAGTGGTTTAAATGGAGAGGTGCATTCGGAGTTCTGTGTGATAAGAAGATCCCACTTAAGGTTAAACATAAATTTTATCATCTCGCGATTAGGCCGGTCATGCTATATGGAGCTTAATGTTGGCCCATCAAATAAGTGCACAGTAATAAGTTAATGGAAACAAAGATGAGGATACTCCGATGGATGTGCAGAAGAAATAAGGTTTGGAATGTAACAGTAAGGGATAGATTGAAGGTAGCTAATATTATTGACAAATTGTAAGAGACAAGGCTTCGATGGTATGGACATGTTAAGAGGCGACACCCAGATGCTCCAGTGAGAAGATGTGAGAAGATAGTACTCCACGGCTATACGAGGAAACAAGGGAGGCCTAAGAAGACTTGGGGGATAGGTAATCAAGAATGATATGGCAATGTTAGAACTTACCAAGGACATGACCCGCAATAGAAAACTTTGGCGTACTAGGATTAAGACAAAGGATCCCTCGTAAAGATTCTTGTATTTCATATTATAGTCAGTCTGAAAGTGTAAATAGGTAGTACGTATCTCTTAGGGATTTAACTTGATTTAGTTAGTCTTATTACTTTTATCGTTATTATTATTATCACTATTCTCTTTCTTATTATTAAGCTTTATTTCTGATTATTATTCTCATTCTTCTTATTATACTTAGTATTATTATTATAATTATTACTAGTATTATTATTATTATTAAAACTACAATTATCAATGGTAATACTACTAACCCCCTCACCACTACCACTACCACTATTGGTACTACTGCTACTACTACTACTATCCTTTTATTGTTATTATTATTATTCCTTCTACTAATATTTACATTATTTTATTATTATTATTTTCTCTCTCTATTTCTCTCTTTAGTTCTCTCTCCCTCTCTCTCTCTCTCTTTCTCTCTCTTGCTTTCTCTATTTTTATGTGGGTCAATTTGAAACAGCCTCTCTACTAGTTAGGGGTAAGGCTATGTACTATTGGACCTCTCCAAACCCTGCATCTCAACGAGATTCATACTGGGTGTTGTTGTTGTTGTTAAGATGTTAAAGGATCTACTCAAGTTGTATTCAGGCTAGTCAGGGTTGAAAGTAAATCTAAACAAAAACATATTGTTTTGTTCAAAAAATGTGAGGACTTTTAAAGAGTTATCCAGGATTTTAGGACTACAGTTACAAGCTATTCCATTTAAGTATCTTAGGGTCCCAATTTCGTATGCAAAACCCAAGTATTCAGATTGTATCTCACTTATTGAAATATTCAAATAGAATAAATGCTTGGCAAAATAGATATCTATCACTAGCTACAAGAGTCACTTTGATTATTTCAATCCTAGGAAATCTCTATGTTCATTGGATCACTCACATCATCCTACCTAGAAAAGTAATCAAGGAGACTGATTGTATAATGAAATCATTCTTATGGTCTAGAAAAATAGATAGTTCCAAGAAAGCTAAAGTAAAATGGAGTGAAGTGACAATTCCTAAGAAGCAAGGAGGATTAAGGATTATTTTTATTCCACTAATGCAAAAAGTACTTCTATGTAAAAGAATTTGGAGGCTATATGTAGAAAAGAATGCCATTTGGATAAAATGGATATATGAAAATTATCTTAGAAATGAAAATTTCTAGTAAATGCCAATTACCAGGGAATACTCATGGTTCTTCACATATACGCTAAAACTTACCAGGGAATACTCATGGTTCTTCACATATACGCTAAAACTAAGAAATGTTATGTACCTTTGGATTAAGCATAGGCTGGGAAATGGAGAGGATATTTGGGTATGGTTTGACAACTGGTCCAAGTACAGTCCCCTTTTCCTAAGAATTGAAACATCCCAACTAACTAATAGAGTTTCTCTCAATGCCAAGTATCCTCACTAATGTATGATGGAGGAACGAGTGGTACTTTTAGAGGATTCAACTTCCTAATTGAATACTTTCCTCAGCTCATCCACTGGTATAGTGAGGACAGTGTCATTTGGAAACCAGATTCTACAGGAGTATTCACTAATAAGTCATTCTATAAAGCATTGTATGCTGAAGGAGAGAATGTACTGTAGTTCAACTTCATAAGGAAGAACACTATGAACTCAAAAGCGTCAGTGTTCACCTGGCTAGTTATCAAGAATAGGATTAGAACCAAGAACAGATGGGTTGGCTTATTTTACCCAATTTGTGTGTTATGCAAGGAAGTAGAAGAAGATAAGGATCATTTCTTCTTCCAATCCAAATATTCCAAAGTTGTGTGGAGTAAAATCCTGCATTTGCTAACAGATTATTGTTCTTTTTATGAACGACTAATAACTCTAAATTGGATTACATTTGCTGCAAAGTAATAGGTGCAAGATGGAGCAATTTATAAAACAAAATATATTCCCTGTGGAAAGAAAGAAACAAGAGGATCTATGGGGTGAGGAAGTAAACAAACATCAATTAGTCGGATAAATCATAAACTAGATTTGAGCTATAATTGTTGAAACATCTGCTTAGTATACCCTATCCATTAGGCTTAGAAACAGATGAAACTTGTAACTTTTGGAATGTAATTTAGTCATTTGTTTTTAGTTATTTATTCCATTTTTGTGAACTCATTTAATGTTGGGATAACTTTTCTATGGCTAATGGAAACTTATTTAATTTCCAAAAAAAAACACTACGCCTATCTTCATAACACTTGTGAAGAAAATAACACATTATATAAATATTCCAAAACACATTAAATTAAATGAGATATATCATATTATCAACTATTATGCATAATGCCATTTATATGTCTAAGGTAATTTAACCAACAAATCCATATATAGCCTCTATTCACCTTTCAAAATGAAATAATATATGCCTTATTATGATCTTGACTATTTCACTTTAGACAACAAATTGATATATGTCCCCAATAATTGTCTCTCACTACACACATTGTAGAATCATATATCATCATCTTTATAACGACTTAATGCATAATAAATTTCATACATTAATCACAAATAGAAGGCATCGACTCCATTAAATACATTCATAAACAAAAATAAAAACCATAATGATCTCTCTGATAGGTGCTTAATTGGTTATGAATTTATTCTATAACACTTAGTGATTAACGACATGAAATTGCTTAAGATACTCATTTTGACTCATATGTGATTTTAGGCACAATTCGGAAGCAAAGAAGTTAAAGTGAGTCGATAGCACGATATTTGGGCCATTTTCTGAAGACTAATACTCACTTGTCTTCATGAAGCAAGAAGAAGAAAATTAAAAGACAAGAAGAAGGCAAGAAAAATGGAAAAATAAAGAAGTATAAAACTTGCACAGCCTTGCATGTTTTTTATGGGCATATGCAAAGTTAATTTTATGGAAAATAAAGAAGAAGCAAAAGGTGGCAGCTGGGAAAAGATGAAGCATGAAACGACATGCAGCTGGTGGATAAAGGCACGCTAAAATGACGTGCATCAGGTGGAAGCAAATGGAGCAAAACGATAATGCAACGTCCAAGGCACAACAGTTGGCCAGAGAAAACGATAGTGTAGAGATAGGAGAAAACCAACAACGCTAGTAGCAGATGCAGCCCAAAGCGTAGATGTATGGCAAGAGAGTAAAACACAGTCGTTGGGTACTTGAAATGCATAAGTGAAATAGGGTTAAAATGCGTTGGTCTGGAAAAAAGAAGAAGAGAGGAATAGAATAGTAACGAGAAGAAAGGCGTTGTAAATAGCAATAATTTTAGGTGGAGTGTACTCTTCGGTGGGCAACATCCTGGAGGGCTAAAGAAATTTTTGGGAGTTTCAAGAGACAATAATGAAGAGGGCTATGGATGTAACATACCACTCCCATAGAGCATATGCCTGACATACCGAAAGATATTCGAGAACATACTCTATAAGAATGGCACGTTAAGACAATTGTATTTCTAAATTTTTTTTAAAGGCATCACATATCAACTCATTATATATTTTAATCATTTCAAACCAATGCATTTCAAGTCTTCACTTTGAATCATTTCATTCACAATCACATTCAGTCTCAACCATCTTGTCCTATTTCTTTTACAAACATATACAATCTCTAACTTCATTTCATTTTTAGAATTCATATGTGCAATATACAGCAGTTGAGATACAATTCTTGATGCAACATAACTAAGACATTTGCAGGTACAACTGATCTCGATACTGACCATTTCAGTTTTGCGAACTTAGTGAGTAAACTATCATCGATGTGCTCACTCAAGTCGAAACACAAATATCACAAATTTCATAATTAAATTCACAAGTATATCATATCATCTAATTACATTATGACTACAAACATTTCATGTGATCATTTAAAAACAATACAATCATTCATTCCAGTCATTCATATCATCAATATGTACATAATTTAACAATTATTCATATTCAATCTCATTGAATTTGCCTACAACAATCATTACCACAGTAGTATCGATATGGCTCTGTATGAGGCATTATATGGCAGAAAGTGTCGTTCACCTTTGTACTGGGATGAAGAGGGTTTAAGAATTGTTAAAGGCCTAGAGTTGATTCAAGATACTGTGGATAAGGTGAAATTGATCTGCAGTAGAATTAAGGCGGCAAAAGATAGACAAAAGAGTTATATGGATCAACATCGTAGAGACATAGTGTACCAAGTGGGGGATAAGGTGTTTCTGAGAGTGCCATCGTGGAGAGAAGTGCTAAGATTTGGTAAAAAGGGTAAGTTAAGCCCTAGATACATTGGTCTATATGAGATTACTGAGTGAGTTGGACCATTGGCATACAGGTTAGCATTAGATGTCACAGATCCACAATGTGTTCCATGTTAGTATGCTCAGGAGGTATCGATTAGATCCCATACACATATTACCAACTCAGGAAGTTGAATTTGCCACTAACTTAAGTTATGTTGAAGAACCAGGTAAGGTAATTGGCTATCAGACTAAGCAATTGAGGAACCGAGTGATTCCATTGGTCAAAGTCCTTTGGAGGAATCAATTAAATGAAGAAGCCACATGGGAGACCAAGGAGAATATGAGGAAATAATATCCCCACCTATTTAGTCAACTAGGTAAGAATTTTGAGGATGAAATTTCTTAAGGGGGAGAATTGTAATAGCCTGTTTCTGCACTTAGGAATTTATTTGCTACATGAGGTCATATGAGTTAAGTGACATGAGAATTTCATGGAAATAATTTCATTTACATGCATCATATTCACATAAGTACATGAGTTATGATTTAGAAATATTGCAATGATAGTACATGCACTCAATTGATTTATTCTGGGTATATAAGGTTTAAAATGATCATGATGTGAATTGTGAAAAGTTTATGTCTTGAATTTTGATATAGTGAATCACAATTAGAAATTTGGAGTTTATTGTTATAATTGAGTGATTAATGAAGTGATATATGCATTTAGGCTAGGAAAAATGTCATATGGCAAGACAAAATTGAGACACAAAAATTTAGGTTGATTGGGCCAATGAGAGGGTGACATGTGGCACTATTGGTTGAGTGACAAATGGTATGAATTATTGAGTGAAAAATGGTTGAACAATTAGATGAAAAATGGCCTAGTGTTTAGGTAACAAATGGACTAGTTATTATGTTACAATAGAAAGCATAAGAAGGAGACATATAGCATAGCTCTTTAATTGACACTTGGCATGATATATGGTTAAGCCTCCACCACACACTTCACCCACGTTTTTCTCCTCTTGCAAGACCACTTCTTCTTTTGTTTCTTGTTACTTGATGCTCTCTTTTCCCTACTCCATCGATACCTACATCCTTCCATATAATCTTGAGTATTTTCCATGAAATTTCTACAGCTTTCATCTTTAATTGAAGCTATTTGATTCCATCTTGTTCTTGGATTATGCTTGCAACTTTGGAAGGCTAAGATAGGTTATTTTTTGAGGTGGAATTATGGCTAAACATGTAAGTAAATTTTGATCTTTATGGCATGACATAATAGACATTCATGATGATTGAATTGAGATAAGATGCATTTAGGGTTGATAATAAGTTGTGCTGGAAATTTGATGAAAGAAAATGCCTTATTTCTTGATATGTGAAACCTTGGGTTAGAGGCTATGAAATGGGTGGTTTAGTTTGAGGTTTAAAGTGTAAATGATGGTAGATTCATGTTAAAAATATTTGCTATTGAAGTGTTCTTGAATCTGGAAAGTTAGAACCTTAGGTTGAAATTCAGGTTTCAATTACGCCTTCCTCTTTCGATCAATTTTAAATATCTTTAGAGTGTGAATTCGAAGAAACTCAAAGAATTAAATTTGTAGACATAGCCTTAGCTTGATTTCTGTGAAATTTTCATGCTAAAATAGTCACTAGAGCCTAAGTTATGCCTGTTTTCCTAACACTGCCTGTGACAGGCCCCTATGCAGGAACCTTGTATTATTTCCTAATTTTTGAGGGCTTTAGAGCTCGAATTAGTCAAATTGTAAAACACGAAAATGATTATTTATGTCTCATTAAAGCCTCTGTGAAACAGTATGGCTAGAAGATGTCTTGATAATGATTTATTGTTATTTGATCTTTAGTTGCCAGTCTATTTCTTACCAGAAAATATAACAGAATTTGGATGGGGATTGCATTTGAAAGGGAGATGCTGTTTATGTAATTTTTTTATACATTAATACTACTGGAAGTCTAGTTTTAGGGGGCATAAAAATCATGGTACTTGGGTTTTTGTAGAGAGAGTTATGATTAAAAGAAGACAGCTTATTCATAAAGGAAAATCAATTGAGCATGCATTGAACATAATACATATAAATGTGTATGATTAAGTACTTATTTGATTAAAACAAGTTAGCAATGTGTACATATGTGTGTATTGCATGATGATATAGAAACACCAATTGATTGTCAGTATCCAAACATTGCCGGGTCATCAAGGCAATAGCTTATCTAGAATGTACTGTGAGTCAACCTAGATGTTTTCTCACTATGATTTCATTGTTTTCCATTAGTTATAGATATTGAACTATTACTGATTGTGAAAATTCTAGACATTGATGTTTAATGAGATCTATATTCGGGAATGTATTGGAAGTGCTGACTGATTGTATGTGAATGTAGTACTACGTGTACTCAACTAAATGTTGAATGTTGGACTTAAGTTCGATGATTGTGGCAAGTGATTACGCATATGGAATGAAAGTGATTGATAGCATATTATGTGAAATATTGCATTCTGATATCGAGCTCATTGATAATTGATCCTGTGGCTCTTTTGTGAACATTTCTAAGTTTTAAGCTCCTTTTCACGTTGGTCATTCCGTTCACAACTCCTTTATCTGATCATGCATATTATGTGAAATATTGCATTCTATTACATGAATATGCATGATCAGATAAAGGAATTGTGAACGGAGTGACCAACGTGAAAAGGAGCTTAAAGCTCAGAAATGTGCACAAAAGAGCCACAGGATCAGTTATCAATGAGCTCGATATCCATAAAGGGTACGAGATAGTATTTGAAATGTGAAATGATCCCTGTATCCACAAAGGGTACGAGATAGTTAAATAGGCGCTTAGTCACAACAAAATAATAAAAAAGCAAGTGGAGTCTCATGTGCATGTGCATCCATATCCTTACATGTACAAATTCATGAGATTGAATGTGAATAATTGCCGAATTGTGTACATATTGACGATATGAATGATTGGGTTGTTTTGAAATGCTCACATGAAATGCTTGTAGTCATAATGCAATTGGATGATATGATATACTTGTGAATTTAATTATGAAATTTGTGATATTTGTGTTTTGACCTGGGTGAGCACATCGATGATGGTTCACTCACTGAGTTCACAAAACTCATCAAAAT
>JAOQMM010134841.1:0-14349 GCA_027563515.1 Erythroxylum platyclados | reverse complement strand
AGGCTGAAACACATAGGAAACCACTAAAAACACATAAGAAACAACTTAAAAACAACACTTAAAACACACTTATCAACACACAACGTATATACTTGGAGGGATCGATCAAAATTGTTCTTCAGACTCGAAACATGTCGAGTCCTTTACAACTTGAATGGACTACAATTCATAACCATACAGACAGACAACTTTGCTGATTGCCTAAAATTGCTTACCAGTTATCACCACTCAGGAGGATGATATTATACTTCGCTTGCACCAAAATAGGTGATTATTTGCTTGTAAAACGTTTGGTTTAGCTACAAGAAATGCAACATTAATTAGTAAAGGGTATAAAGAGACTTGGTGCTAATCAGTTGGATGGGTGTTGGTGTTAGTCGTCGTAAGTGGTATACAAGTGAATCAGAAGAAACTAAAATGTAGTTATATATAGTAGAATTTCGGTTACTTGAACATTATTTCTATAATTCGAATAGTTTATATTGTATGACACTTGGATTGGAACGGTTAGTTTAGTTCATGTGGTAAAATATTCAGATTGGAATGATATTAGACATTTTAAGTAAATATTGTAATAGAATACAAATGACTTTAATCATAAAGAGAGTTCCAATTTGCTATCCATCTAAGAAACGTAAGAATCTGTTGGGAAAAACTCAGTATTGCTAAATTTTACGTAAGTGTAAACATAATACCAAAACTTCCTAAATCTATTTGAATAATAGGAGTCAGTAAATACCAGCAACAATTCGCCAATAATAACAACAAATCAAACACCAATAAAGACACCATAATTTTTAACATGGAAAACCCCTTTAAATCAAGTGTAAAAACCACAGCACCTCTAGTCCGAAAAATAGCTCCATTAAATCAAAATGTATACAAATATCCTCTTCTTAAAGACACAAAATCAACATCAACAAGAGGAAGAAACAACTACACAAGATAACATTGTTGGGAATATAAAAGGAGATAAATCACCAAAAACACATCACTGTTCTGAGGTTCTAATCTGAAAATCCAAAGCTCCAAACAAAAAACTAACCGCTCAGAATGTAGAGGACTATCTCAAGAACACACTCCTAAATTTTCAACTCGATCCAACGGTAGATGAGAATGGATCGAGGAGAAAAGTGAATCTGGTTGTCTAAAAAATGTAACAGCTATTTCTCTGCTCTCTCTTCCTTTTGTTTTTGCTTTTTTGTCGACTCCCACTATTAAAGAAGAGGTTGACTTATGGAAGATAAAAATAAAAGACAAGTAAAGTCATGGGAGGAGACAAGACATTGGTTTACATAGGATGGGACCTACAGCCGAACAAATCTCCGCCTCCCGACTATATGGAGGTGCTCGCCATCTCGACAATCAAACAACATGTTTGGAACTTCCCTCTTGGCAAAGACTTAGTCATCATATCAGAACAATTATCATCTATATAAACCTTTCGGAGCTCAATCAACTTAGAATACAAAACATCTCTAACCCAATGGTATCTAACATCAATATGTTTTGATCTACAATCGAATATGGAATTCTTAGCTAGTTCTATCGTACTTTGACTGTCATAATGTAACACATACCTCTCTTGAGTAAATCCAAGTTCCCTCGTCAATCTCTTCACAATTCTTTGCATGCTTCAACAATAGCTATAAGCTTTTCTTCTATTGTAGATAAAGCAACACATTTTTGTAATATGGATTGCCAACTTACTGCTCCCCCTACAAAGGTAATCAAATAGCCTGAGGTAGACTTTCTTGAATCAAAATCTCCTGCCAAATCAGAATTAGTGTAACCTGAAAGGATAGGCTTCCCTATTCCAAAACAAAGACTCACAGTAGATGTCCCACGGAGATATCTCATAATCCATTTCATAGCATATCAATGATCTATTCCCGAATTAGAAAGAAACCTGCTAATTGTACCAACAACATGAGCAATATCTGGCCTAATGCAAATCATAGCTTACATTAAACTACCCACAGCTGAAGCATAAGGAACTCTTTGCATATTTTCCTTTTCCTTCTCATTTGAAGGACACTGCTTTCTACTCAACTTAAAGTGTGTACCAAGAGGTGTACTTATAGCTTTAGCCTTGTCCATATTGAATCTTTGAAGTACTTTTTCAATGTATTTCTCTTGTGATAGCCATAACTTCTTAGTCTTTCTGCCACAAATGATCCTCATACCAAGAATCTGCCCTACTAGTCCTAATTCTTTTATAGCAAAAGACATACTCAAATTCCTACTTCAACTTAGCAATCTTGCAAGTATTATGACCAACAATAAGAATATCGTCAACATATAGCAATAAAATGATAAAGTCATCATCGGAGAATTTATGCACATAAACATAATGATCAGAGGAAGTCTTCTTGAAGCCTTATTGTTTCGTAATTGAATTAAACTTCCTGTACCATTGCCTCGGAGCTTGTTTCAAACCATACGATCTCTTCCTTAATCTGTAAACATAATCCTCTTTCCCTTTGGCTCTAAAAACTTCTGGTTGCTCCATATATATATATATCCTCATCTAAATCACCATAAAGAAAAGTAGTCTTAACATCCATTTGTTTAATCTCTAGATCAAGGTGTGCTGCCAAACCCAACATAACTCAAATGGATGACTTCACTACTGGAGAAAATATTTCTTGAAAATCAACTCCTTTCTTTTGACAAAAGCCCTTAACAACCAATCTAGCTTTATACCGTGGAACTGAAGTACCATCTTCATGTTTCAATATGAAAACCCATCGGTTCTTTAAAGGTTGTCGGTTATTAGGAAACTTAACTAGATCAAATGTGAGATTATAATGAAGTGATTTCAACTTATCTTCCATTGCTTCAAATCACTTCTCCTTTTGCTCACTATCCATGGCTTCCTCAAAATTTTCTGGCTCTCCCCCTTCAGAGACAAGTACATACTCACTCGGAGAATAACGTAATGAAGGTCTCCTCACTCTAACAGATCTTCTAAAAGAAGTCTCTGGAGCCTCTGTAGGTGTTGGTTGTTGATCCACTGCAACATCATATACTGGAGCATCAAAAGTGTCTACACTTTGTTGATCATTATGCAGTCGATCACCATCTTCACTGTCATCTTAAGTATCATGATCTTGAAGGTCATTTCTGGCTACATTCAGGGTATCATTTATAGAAACTGGCTCAACATCAACTAAGCTATCACTGCTCTGAGAATCTCTTCTCTCTGCCTTCTCAATATCCTCAATAGTTTGGTCTTCAAAAAACACTATATCACAACTTCTGACAAGTTTCTTCTCAGTTGGATCATATAATCGATAACAAAACTCATCTTGACCATAACCAATAAAGATACATTGCCTGGTCTTAAAATCCAGTTTCGACCTCTCATCCTTAGGAACATGCACAAATGCTTTGCAACCAAAAACTCTTAAGTGATCATAGGAAACATCATTGCCAAACTAAACTCTATCAAGAACATTACCATTCAAAGCAACAGTGGGTGAAAAATGAATAACATGAGCAACTGTGCAAAGTGCTTCAGCCCAAAAAGAATTTGACAACTTTGCTTCTGCAAGTAAGCATCTAACCCTCTTTGTTAAAGTTCTATTCATCCTCTCTGCTAAACCATTCAACTGAGGAGTTTTCTGATGTCTAATACCTTGCTCTCTACAATAGATGTCAAAATGGTCCACAGTATTGACCACCATTATCAATGCGGATGCATTTCAATTTCAATAAGGCATGAAATTCTTTAAACTTCTTAAAAACCTGATCTTTTGGTCTTTAAAGCATAGACCCAAAGCTTCCTAGAATGATCATTAATAAATATCACAAAATACAATGCACCACCATGTGATCTTTCCTTCAAAGGACCACAAATATTTGAGTGAACCAATTCTAGTAAATCAAACTTTCTTGAAGAAGGATGACTCTTAAAAGAAACTCTTCTTTATTTCCTAGCCAAGTAGTGGACACACTTGTTCAACCTAGCTTCCTTAACCCTTTGAAGCATTTTTTTCTTGGCCAAATAGCTAATCCCTTTCTCACTCATATGACTCAGTCTTCTATGCCACAATTCTAATGTAGTATCACTCTCTACTATATTCACTGAGCCTTTAGAAATAAAACCTTGCAACATGTACAAGTTAGAGGATTTGTTACCTTGAGTTACAACCATTGAATCTTTTGTAAGTTTCCAATGTCCATTGTTAAAGACATTGCAATAACCATCTTCATCAAGTTTTCCTACAAATAGCAAATTCAAACAAATTCTTGGTGCATGTTTGACATTTTTAAGAACTAACCTTGAACCATTGTTAGTTTCCAGACAAACTGTTCCAATGCCAATCACACTTATCTTGCTATTATTTCACATCTTCAATATCCAAAAATCTCCAGGAGTATAAGAAGTAGCGTGACATGATAAGAAGCACCAGTATCTACAACCCAATTAGTCTTATGACATACCAAATTGATGACATTTTCATCATAAGCAGTAAGGAGATCACCATCAATAGCACTAGCAACACGATTCTGATCAACACTATCCTTCTTTTCCTGTCTCATTTCCTTTTTCAGCTTAAAGCAATATTTCTTAATATGCGTTGCCTTACCACAATGGTCACATACAAAATTTTTGTACTTATACCTTGACTTGCTTCTACTTTTCTCTCTACCTTTCTGACCTCTGAATTTGTTTCTCCCCCTCTATTCTATGATCAGAACATCAGATTGTGAAGATGATGTAGAAGAGCCCTGAGATCTTCTTCTCACTTCCTCATTCAAAACACCACTCTTTGCATATTCCATGGTTACCATACCATTTGGAGCAGAATTGTTCAGTGAAACACGAAAAGTTTCCCAAAAATTAGGTAAAGTACTAAGCAACCAAAGTCCCTGTATCTCATCATCAAATCTTATACCCATTCCAGAAAGTTGATCAATAACACCCTGAAAATCATTTAAATAATCAAAAATAGCACTGCCCTCCTTATATTTCAAGTTCATCAATTGCTTGAGTAAAAATAATTTGTTATTTCCTGTCTTCGATGCATAAAGTGGCTCAAGCTTCTGGCATAGAGTTCTGATATGTATATCATTAACAATGTGATTAAGAACATTATCTTCTATCCATTGTCTAATAAAACCATATACTTGCTGATGTTCAAATTCCCAGTCTTCATTAGAAATAGACTCAGGTTTATTAGTGGCAAACACAGGCAAATGCATCTTTTTCACAAATAACAAATATTTCATCTTACCCTTCCATTTGTGGTAATTGGCTCCATTCAAACAAACCATTCTACTAGTATTAACCTCCATAATTCAAATAGACCAAAAGGATTAAATCAACCAATGCTCTTATACCACTGTGTTGGGAAAAACTCGATATTACTAAATTCTACAGAAGTGTAAACATAATACCAAAACTTCCCAAATCTATTTGAATAATAGGAGTAAATAAATACCAGCAACAATTTGCCAATAATAACAGCAAATCAAATACCAATAAAGACACCGCAATTTTTAATGTGGAAAACTCCTTTAAATCAATCGTAAAAATCACAGGACCTCCGGTCCAAAAAATAGCTCCACTAGATCAAAATGTGTACAAATATCCTCTTCTTAAAGACACAAACTCAGCATCAACAAGAGGAATAAGCAGCTACACAAGATAACATTGTTAGGAACATAAAAGGAGATAAATCATCAAAAACACGTCACTGTTCCAAGGTTCCGATCTGAACATCCAAAGCTCCAAACAAAAAACTGACCATTCAGAATGTAGAGGACTGTCTCAAGAGCACACTCCTAAATTTTCAGCTCGATCTAAGGGTAGATTAGTGTGGTCGAGGAGAAAAGTGAATCTGGTTATCCAAAAAACATCACAAAGTTATTTCTTTGCTTTCTCTTCCTTCTGTTTTTGCTTTTTCGTTGACTCCCAAAGTTGAAGAAGAGGCTGATCTCTGGAAGATAAAAAAAAAAAGACAAGTAAAAGTCATGGGAGGAGACGAGACATGGGTTTTTCCATATAAGAAGGGACCCACAACCCGACGTGGTTAGTGACTATAAAGGTAAGGGGTGATGGAGCATTAACTCAGGCCAATTTACTGGTTCTTTTTTGTAACTTGTATTTCATGAAAATGAGAGCAGAGTGAAATATAAAGTAAAAGAAGAGAGATTGTACTCAGGAGTCACCAATGAATCATCACCAGTATTGTTTTCTTTACTAATATGCAATTTTAAATTGAATATAATGGCATTATATATAAACATAGAAATAGCTAAAATGTTACTAAGTTGAAAGATTCTAAAGAAGCAGTGGAAGAAAATAAACTATGTGGAGGACTTGATATGCACTTGTTTATTCATAACAATTGAGGATTGATGAGGTAGGACTCTTTAGGGATTCCAGGTACTTTCCCTGAGAGATGTCCTCTTGATGTTGAAAAGATGATACCGTGTTATAGATAGAAGACAATAATCCTGATGAACAAACGACTCTATATGATAATAAGGTCTTACTAAGTATAAGATAATACGGTCTTACTAAGTACTAAGTACAATCTCATTTTAGTTATCTTTGTATGTGTTTGTGTGTGTATAAAAGAGCCAAAAATCAACAAAAGTCTACTAAATTTAATACTCTAAATTTCACAAAAAATTGATATAATTATCACAATTTCACAAGTTATTATTAAAACAACTAATTTTATTTGAAAACGAGGTCATTTCTTATTTATTCACTTATCTTTTTTAAATTTTATTTTAGCTCTCTAACTTTCACTAATTTGATCATCAAAGTCAAACATTCCAACATTTGGTTTTACTAGTCTTTGAGAAAAAAATTTTAAGAAAAAATACAATAATTCTAATATCATACATTTAAGCTCAATTCTAGATTCGAGAAATCTAGCTATATAGAAATTCACACTTATCATTTGGCATCCACTATAGAATGATGATTTGTTGATTTTGATAAGCATGCAATTAATGATCATAGACTCATATCTCATTATCTTAATAACAAATGAAACCGAAAACAACTCCTTTTCTTAAAAATTTAACATTATACCCAACCTCCACCACAAATGCTTTCATACTTCAACTATGCAAGTCTCTTAACAACAATCAAGAACATTAAAAACAATTGATGGCCATAACTATAGTTTTTTAATCCAAGCTCACACTCTCAGAAACCTATGAGGTTAGGTCTAAACCTCTTTATGATATCTAAAATATAAAATCGATATTAGAAAAAGCATACCACAATGGACCCCCAAGTTAAGAAAGTTTTGTAAATCAAAACAATGTCAAAACCATAATCACACTCACAATAAGTCATTGTAAACTTGCTTCACTCAAAATGTATCATTAGGAATATGCTACTCGAATCTCTACTAATAAAATTCAAGCTATCACCATTAGAGCCTTACAATGATACAAAAGACTCATGTGATTAAACAATGTGTTTTAGAGAAATGTTGAATTTGCGTGAGACATCAAACACAACAAAGAGTCACACCTGCTCATTTATGTTGATGGACCTAATAAAAGACTACTATCAAATGCTCCCCATAAGCTTAATAGTAAATTTTAGGCAATTAAAAAATTAATTTAACATTCATTTTTTCAATAATCGATGCATTCCTTAAGACTCAGTAACCTTACTTGAGAGAATGCAAAATTCATGTGAGACTTTTTAAGATTACACAAAACAGTTCATTGTTGAAGTTACTCAAATATCTAGCCTTAACACTTCCGTTATTGTTGTCACCTTTGAGATTGAAAAAACATCAACCTTTATGAAAATCATTGCAAATAGATAGGACACATAACTTCAAGCAGGTTTAAAAAAGGCTAGAAGGTAAATCTATCTAAAAGAGTTTGAGTTGTCTATAAAATACCTAAGCATGTCCCCAAAACATAAGCAACATCGAGCACATAAAGAATAATATATGTTGTATACAAAATAAAATCAATCTACCAATTCCATTGGAGAAAATAAAGTGGTACAATATCAAAAGAAAGAGAGCAGGTTAAAAGGAAGAACATAATTAAAACTGCTTATATTAAGTACGTCTATAAGCCATATTTTAAACTTTAATACAAGTAGCAGGATTTGGCAAAGCCTCCTTACTCTATTCCATTAGGGAAGTCGTCGACATTAAGTTATTATAGATTCCACCATAATTATGGTCATGACATAGAGGAATGAAGGAACCTTAAACGAATTGTCAGTAAAATCTTATAATAGGGACAACTTGAGATATTTTTTGTAGGGAACGTAAATGCTCACTTGTAGAGACATCAGTCACTATGTTGAGACTAGGCACAAGTTGAGGACCCTAGACTAAAGGAGAGGAGAAGGAAGACCTACCAAAGTCATTAATATTATTATCAGTAGAGATAATACTTGTAATAGGTCTCAATTAAAAAGGTCTATTAAAGGAACCAAGGTGAATGCCATAAAAAATGCAAAAATTAAAAGATGTCAAACATGGAAGCATATTATATTTAAAAAGGAGGAAGTGTCAAGCTAGTGTAATCCTTATAAATACACAATGATCATCAAAGCAAACATCACAACTTTCAAATGAAAAGAATTATAGTGGATAATGGCAGCTTTGTTGATATTCTTTTTCATAAGGCCTTTAAAACCATGGACCTAAAATTACAACGACTTCATCTAACAACTTTCCTTTTGATCAGTTTTAGATGTGATCAGGACTTCCGTGAAAGAAAAATAGACCTCAATTGTAATTAGTGAGGTACCTCAAGTAGGCCATCAAGATAATCAAGTTCCACATCATGCATAGGCTTGCCACATATGTCATATTTGAAAGACCTTTGCTTTATGAAATAAGAGCCAACATGTTGTTGTATCAATTGCTCTTAAAGTTCTTGATGGAAAGAGACATATAAGAAGTCTCAAAGGATCACTAAATATTAAGATAATTCCATGTGACCTCCTTAAAAAAAATAAGATTTCATTGCAATAGATGACCATCAAAGAAATAGAACCTAAGATATTGAAAAATAAAACTAGGCCGATAATGAACAAAAAAAACAAGAAATTTACATCAATGATATTAAACATGATAGAGTGTTACGAGTCAGAACCAACATAGATAAAGAATAACATGCCAAAATGGTATAATTCTCAACAGAGTAGCAAGATGTTTTCAAATGGTTGTCTTCATACATGAAAAGGATTGAGCCATATATAATAACTCATTTGTTGAATGTGAAACCTAAAGCTAGGCCTATAAAACAAAAAAAAAAGGAGGATTTGGAAAAGAGCAATGCAAAATAGTGACTACAATCGATACAAGAAGAAATGGATGAACTTATAAGTGCAGATTTATCAAGGAGGTTGTATACCCAAAGTTAGCTCAAAATGTGGTCATTATGAAAAAAATCTAATGGAAAGTGACATATATACATCAGTTTTTTTCACTTTGATGCATATTCACGTCACAAAATTCACTAATCTTCATCACTCCTTCATCTATCACAATGCTCTTCTAGATCTGCAGCTTTGCTTCACAACACTTCTTTGTTGAAGAAGAGCCCTAATTTGTAAATTAAAGGAGACAAAAGGTCATTTTTGAAAACCCTAATTTGTTTGATTTTGCTTTATAACCTTTCCATTTCTTTTCTAACTCCTTTTTAGTTCACCACTTTCGATTATCATAAATGTTTGTGGTAAGTCCTCAATTTTATAATATCTCATAGTAATTGCATTTTCTCATTACTTCATGCTATTTCTGTATAATATTACTTTTTCTCTAAGGTTATTTTGTCTAAAATTAAGGGATTGCATTGAGAGCACTTTTCATTATTGATAAGGAAGGTGTCATACAACATTATATGATTAACAATATTATAATTGGATGTAGTGTTGTTGAGATATTGAGAACACTCCAAGTGATTGTTATTAAGAACTAGACTACATTTAGAAAATATGTATGGCATTTATTGTAACTTTACCCACTTTTATATACAATTGATAGTGGTTGTTATTAAGAATTCTAGAAAAATGGTTAAGAGCATATCTCAACACTTTATTTAAGTGTGATATTTTGGAAAATAATCTCTGTGAAGCTTTTAATAAAGGTATTGTAGAAGTTTAAACAAAGAACATTACCATAATTCTTGAAGAAATTAAAGTGCATACGATGCAAAGATCGGTTAAAAATAGAAATGTGACCAATAAGTGGAGAAATGATATTGGTTTAAGAATAGGTAAATTGAGAGTTTAAGAAGTTAAGCATTTATTGTGAACTTCATACTAGTGGTATTGATGTGTTTGAAGTAATACATAAAAGAGTTAAACATGTTATAAACTGTAGACATAAGACATGTAGTTGCAAAAGTTAGGATGTGTCAAGAATTTCATATCCAAATGCCATTATTGCCATTGAGCAAATCAATCAATAACCTAAAAAATATATATCACATTAGTTTAGAAATGATATTTGTATGCTTACCAATCTATGATGGAATCAATCCAAGGCGAGAACTTTTAGCTCAAAACCAAATATGACCTACCATTATCACCTTAATTCAAAAAATGATAGGCAGGCTAAAAGGAACAAAAGAAAAAAGGATTAGGAGAATTCCACCAAAGGCAAAATCTTTTATTAGAGAGAAATTAAAATGACTTGTCAAATATAATTCCAACAAGGATATAACAAAAGTGCATATCTAGTCAAAAATGTATTACAAGAAGTTGCAAGTAATAAGACAAAAAAATCAAGTATAAGTTAAAATTTATCAAATATTATATTATTTGTTTATCACTCAGTTATATACCTTCAACCATATTTAATTGTTTTTCATTTATGTGACGATTATTAGGCAAGAATAAGAAATAACACTAGAGAATTTCAAATGTGAGCTTCATATGATGTCTAAGCAAGTAGTTCCACTATCAATCCTTCAAGGCCACCGCTGATGACAAAGCCAAATAAAAAAAAAGAGACAAGTCTACGATATAAGAGTTTTTAGGCTAAGAAACCTAAAGCACCGGTAACATAATGAACAATAACTCAATAAAGGTTACAAGTATAGAGAAATCACGAAGACTTTTAGATTTTGAATTTAATTTTTTAATTTTTGTAGCTTTTGATTATTTATTACTATTTTTCTAGGGATGAAACAAATGCAAAGATGAGCATGACAAGATCAAAAGCATCTAGGAAAAACATAGACTATCACTGATTTGAAGTCCCAAGGGCATTAACTTTGCGAACTCTAAATTTTGCTATTTTAAATGTTGTAGCATCTCGGACAATGTTACAAATGCTAAGAGCATACAATTCTACAATTTGGTCAATACTATCTTTTGCTCTTTTGTAAATGCCAAGCATTTTTGTTCCAAGTTTATGGAACTTTATTTAAGAAATCAATTTCATAACATTTTAATAATGCGTAAGGTGAATAAAAATGGAGTATACTTTCTTGCATATTTTATATGTTTAATGCTAAGCTAATGTCAATACTTAAGGTTTCTAAATTTAGAATTTGTATTCTCTTCCTTTTGAACTAGCCACCACAGCTCCTATTAGCAATCCATAACCATTACATAAGAAAACCAAAGAATAAATATCAACTGCTCTTAGTGAATAACATAACTGATTACTGGTTCGGAGACTATTTTGGATACAAATACTTCAAATTAAACTTAAGCATCTAACTAAATCCATCCAAAAATTCCTTTTCTTTAAAGCTCTACAAAACCATTCTAAACAAAAATGTCTCTAAGCATCTAATATCTCAAAAAGATCACAGTAGACAAGCCAAATTAATAAGGAATCTATTAAATTATAAAAAAGGGAAACTACTAACTTAGCATCAAATAATAGCTAAACTATGACTAACTATCAAGGAATAATACAACTCATTAATTAAAGAGCCACACAATCAAAATTTACTCCCTTTATATGATTGAAATCCATTAATATCTCTTCTCAATAAAAAGAGCAAGTTGTAAATTACATTCTTAATGTTGATTCTTGTTTTTTTTAATAACCAAATATATATCTTCTTCCTTAAACAATAAGTTCTTTAAGTTGTGATGCAAATTCCATAAAATGAAACATCACACTACTAAGTTTTTAGACTGCTAGAATTAGACAAGCAATTGATTTGTAAATCCATGATTTAAAGTGAACAAGTAAAAGGAGTCATAAATGCTAAACACAAGAACAATATCTTTAATTTCATAATTAACAAATATATTAACTGATCAAATACAAACCAATCCTACTACTTTTTACATTCACCCATAACATTTTTTATGGCAATCACAAACAACACAATATTTATAACCTGTATATTTACCATCATTTTATTTTCTCTTTCTAACTTATTTATCTTCTTTAACAGAGTAAGTATAATATTCAAAGCCCCCTCAAACATTGAAGGATCAACTCACTAACAAAACCTACAATCTTCATGCAGAATTTATCATAAAGTGGAAAAAGCTTAACAAGATAATAAGATTTTAAAATTTTACTAAACCCAAAAAACTAAAAAAATATTAAAAACCTAGAAAGCATCTTTTGTAATTCTTTTCAGTCTATGAAGTCCACATGACATCCATTAATCCATAAAATCAGAAAATATCTTGGCCTAACACAGTCATTAAGCTTGCCTCTATCTTTTGACTTGTAATACTCTCTTCTATTCTTGCTCCAAACTAGTTACAATTTGGTTGTAGCTGAAAACACCTCCTTTAATTAATGGAGGTCGACCAATAAATAAAAAAGGGATGAAAGGAGGGAAAGATAGACACTAATTTATTTTTAACAAGCTATTATAGTTGTTGATGAAGAAGAAAAGCCACATAGGTTGTCCATTTATCTACATTTATGTGCTCTGTTAGCCACATTAATAATTACTAATAGAGACAATGTTTTGAACTGAGCAGTATGAGTTTTAAAACCTTCGGAACTAAATTGAAAATTTTTAAAATTAGGTACTAAATTGAAAAGATCCTAAAAGATTATGCATATATTAATTTGTTATCGTTGCAAATATGAAAAATTAATAAGTCACTAAATTAATCTATTTGACACATTCCACCCATATGGTTTGTTAATTCTCAATCTCTCCTCTATGATGTAGTTGTCCATATAGAGTGTCATGTCTCAAAAATAACAAATTATTGAAAGTTAATAAAGAAAATTAACAAAATAAGGATTCCAAGCTTTTGACAAAATATAGAGCTTCTCTTGAAATTTTTAAAACATAAAAATTTATTGGAATTGATGAAATGTGAAAGGAAGTTGGTGTTTTTCTCACTTGAAACTTACTATAAACAAATCATTAAAAGTAGCATTGAATACACACTCCACTCCTATTCCAAATATTAATTTATTTTATAATTAGCTAGATCTCTTAGTCTTTGAAATGAGTTTGAATGAAAAACCTTTCATATCAATACTCCCATTAGAAACATTCCACAAAGAGGTTATATCCCACTTTGATTGTTTAGTCTTGGGTAAAGGTGTAATTTGCATCTTAACATTTCACAAAAGTCTTAAGTATATACCATTATCTATACTATCATTTTGTATCCTAACATTACTAAGGCGATACTCATTGTACCTTTTTTTGTAAATTAAAGGTGTAATTGATTAAAGAATGGGGAATATATCCACTATAATCCTGTCACTCCTTATCCATCAGGACACATGGGGGAACAGATGGAGGAGCTAGATATCATAATTTAACATTGAAAGGATGGGACAAGGAAGACATTACAGTCTAGCTTCTCTAACTAAAGGATGGAGAATGTGCGTTCAACGTCGTTTCTTCTGTTGTCGGCACGAGACAGGGAGGAATGATGAGTAATTCATAGCAACCCAATCATCGTGGACATGGGCTCACTTTCACAATATCTAATCATCTCCCTCGTTGTACCTTGAATAGGGTGGAAAAGTGGTAATCTTCTATAATGCAAATCTCCTTGTATGCTTTTATATGTCACAATTATAGAAATCCTCACTTTACGTAAAGGTATCCCATCTTACTATTTTCAACCGATACAAATTTAGAGTTTATAACCTCAATTTATTATCTAAAGCCTTTTTAAAAAATGTTACTTTGATCATAAGTAAAGGAGAAATCATAATGTAACTAATGATTAATAAAAGTTTACAAAATTCTCGTTAAATGATTAGAAATAAAGGAAAATGGTAAAGCGTTGTGAAATGTTAGGTGATGGTGAATGATTCTTGTCAAAAGTAAAAGAACTAGTGATAACTATTAGTAGTGAATTACAGAAGAATAAATGAGGATATTAATATTATTTACGAAGGTTAAGACAGTAAATATAAAATTAGGGGAGGGAACATA
>JAOQMM010134755.1:0-14361 GCA_027563515.1 Erythroxylum platyclados | reverse complement strand
TCACAAGATGGTGTTATAAAGCCACAGAGTTCGAGGGTCCCGTGCACAATGTCGACTGCTTCCATTAACGGCTGGAGTCTCACCTCATCATCATCTGTCTCTCAAGCTTCTTCTGTCACCAGAAGACCCACATTACGTCCCTCTGTCTCTGCGAGGCTCACCACCTCCTCCTCTTATTCTTCTTCTTCTTCTCTCCCTGCTCTTATCAGGAACCAGCCTGTTTTCGCTGCTCCTGCTCCTATCATCAACCTGCTTGGATACTCCTTCTCTCTAATATACCTTCAGTTTCTTGACAAGTATGTGTTGGAATGATAGGTGGTGGCGGTGGTCAACAACTGTGGCTCAGAAAGGAAGGAGGCTAAAAATCAACAATTGCAATTTGGACAACTAATTATTAGCTGTCTAAAAAGGTATCCCCGATTTATTTGTAAAGCATCTCTTCTCATAAAATTCTTAATCCCCTACAGAGAGTGTTTTTTTTTTAATTTTATGAGAGAGTTAAGTGTTTTTCCTTGTAAAATAGAGAGAGGTTGTAACTCTTATTTTTCATAGTAAAGTTTCTTGTCCTTGCTCATAGTTTTTACAATAATTTATTTGGAGGTTTTCCATGTAAAATATGTGTATTCATTACTATTTTTTCAGTCCTATTTAGCTGCGAACTTGCTCTAATCTGGTTAATTTTCTCAACAAGTGGTATCAAAGTCTGGTGAGAAAATTATGAAATGAATTTTTTGGCGCAATTCGTTCAGAGTTCGGGTGAGCACAGTGAAAGTTAATGAATAGTAAAATAATAACCACAAAAGGTGACAACTATTCATACATTTATTTTTGAATTAAACTATAGCTGAACTTTAGTTAGATACTATTCACTTATACAGTACTATTCACTATACGGTATTTACATATATGGTACTATTTATACGTATATTCACGTGAAATAGTAGGAGCAAAATTCTATTCATGATAGAAACAATAGCGGCAAAATTTGATATTGAGAAGTTCAATGGGAGTAATTTCTCATTGTGGAAGTTGACGATGAAGGCTATCTTGAGAAAAGATAACTGTTTAAAGGCCATCAACAAAAGGCCGGTAACATTCACAAATGATAATAAGTGGAATGAGATGGATAGGAATGCTATTGCAAATCTTCATCTGGCACTAGTGGATGGGGTGCTGTCAAGCATAGAAGAGAAGAAGACGACAAAGGAGATTTGGAATCATCTCACAAAATTGTTTGAGGCTAAATCACTACACAACAAATTTTTTTTAAGAGGAAACTCTATATACTTCGTATGGCGAAATCTACTTCGGTGACAGAGCACATCAATACCTTGAATACTCTATTCTCTCAACTCACTTCATTGGGTTATAAAATAGTGCCAAATGAACATGCTGAGCTTCTACTTTAAATTTTACCTGATTCGTATGATCAACTCATCATGAACTTAACAAATAATATCCTTACGCATGTTCTAGTCTTCAATGATGTTGCAACTGCTATCCTAGAAGAGGAAAATCAGTCCAAGAACAAGGAAGACAGATAGGTAAGTTCACAACATGTGAAGGCCTTGATGGTGATAAGAGGGAGATCAACAGAACGAAGTCAAACTGCAAGCAAAATCATGGTAGATCAAAATCAAGAAGTCAGAAGAATTTAAAATGCTACAATTGTGGCAAGAAAGGTCACCTGAAGAAAGATTGTTGGAATTTAAAGAAAAATTCCAATTCTCAAGAAAATGCGACAAGTTGTTCCAATGACGGAGATGCTCTATGTTGTGAAGCAGCAACGACAAATGAAGGCAGGAAAAGATTTGCTGAATTATGACTTCTTAACTAGGAGCTATATTCCATATGACCTCTCGAAGAGAATGGTTACATCATTATAAACCTATCTTTGGAGGCTCTGTGTACAGATTCAATGATCATGCCTTAAAGATCGTTCAAATTGGAACTATCAAGCTGAAGATGTATGATGGTACAATTCATACTATTCAAGACGTGCGACTTGTGGAGGTCTTGAAGAAGAACCTATTGTCTGTAGGACAACTGGATGATCTTGGGTGTAAGATAAATGGTGAGAATGATATCATTAAAATAATAAAAGGAGCGCTTGTACTTATGAAGGGAGAGAAGATAGTTGCAAATTTATACATGGTAAAGGGAGAGATTTTGCAAGAAGCTAAAGCATCAGTTGTCTCAAGTAGTTTAAGTGAAAGATCAGCAATGATGTGACATCAAAAACTTGGACATATTTCTGAATAGGGAATGAAGATTCTTGCTGAGCAAAATCTACTTCTAGGACTCACAAAGGTATTTCTGCCTTTCTATAAGCATTGTGTTATAAGCAAGCAACATCGATTGAAGTTCAACACATCAAATTCTAAAAGCAAATCGGTTTTAGAATTAGTTCACTCTGATGTATGGCAAGCACCAGCTCTGTCCCTAGGAGGAGCGAAGTACTTTGTGTCCTTCATTGATGATTATTCCAGGAAATGTTGGGTGTATCCAATCAAGAGGAAGGCAGATGTGTTTCCAGTCTTCAAAGTTTACAAAGCGCAGGTAGAACTTGAATCTGGAAAGAAGATGAAGTGTTTGAGGATAGATAATAGAGGAGAATACACTGACAATGAATTTATCAGTTCTGCAAGTAAGAAGGCATTAAAAGGTAGTTTACGACGACATACACTCCTCAACAAAATGGAGTGACAGAGCGGATAAACAAAACTCTGTTAGAGAGAACTAGAGCTATGTTGGCAACTGCGAGCTTAGACAAGACTTTTTGGGTAGAGGCAGTAAGTACCGCTTGTTATGTGGTAAATCGGCCCCCATCAACTGCAATTGAGTTGAAGACACCGATGAAGAAGTGAACTGGTAAGCTAGTTGATTATTCAAACCTCCATATATTCAGAAGTCTTGTGTATGTGATGTACAATCCCCAAGAAACTACGAATTTGGATCCAAAACCCATGAAATGCTTATTCTCTGATGGAGTGAAGGAGTATCGCCTGTGAGATCTCACTGCCCACAAGGTTATCATCAACAGAAATATAATCTTTTTAGATGAGTTACAAAAGAAAGGAGAAGATGATAATATATCAAAGGAAGATTCAGAGACTACTGTTGTTCAGGTGGAAAAGGAATCCCAGACAGATTCTTCTGAAATAACACCAAAGCACGAGGTATGAGAACCAATAGAGTCTGAAGCTCTAGAGACTCGTCGATCAAATCACCCAAAAAGGCAACTTGATTGGCATTCAGACTATATTATAGAGGATAATGTTGCATCCTGTCTTTTAACTAAAGATGGGGAGCCATCAACTTTCCAAGAGACAATGACTAGTCCAGATGCATCTCAACGGATGACAGAATGCAGAAAGAAATTGAAGCTCTTCATAAGAAGAATACTTGGGAGCTCGTGCAACTACCATATAGAAGAAAGACTACTAGAAATAAATGGGTTTTCAAGATTAAGTGAAATGGCGAAGATTAAGTGGAGAGATATCGTGCAAGATTGGTGGTGAAAGGATATGCTCAGAAGGAAAGGATTGATTTCAATGAAATATTTTCTTTTGTGATTCGACTCACTACAGTCTGAGTAGTCTTGGCAATATGTGCTACGTTTGACTTACACCTAGAGCAGTTAGATGTAAAGACAACTTTCTTCATGGAGATCTTGAAGAAGAAATTTATGTGCTCCAACTAGAAGGTTTTGAGGAAGCAGGAAAGGAGAACTTGGTTTGTAGGTTAAACAAATCTCTGTACGGTCTAAAGCAGGCGCTGAGGTATTGGTACACGAGATTTGATTCCTTCATTATGAGCCTTGGATACAGCAGACTAAATGCAAACCCTTGTGCATATTTCAAGAGGTTTGGTGAAAATGACTTCATTATCTTGCTATATGTAGACGACATATTGATAGCAGGCCTTAACAAAAATCATCTCAAGGAGTTAAAGACACAATTGGCTAAGGAATTTGATTTGGGACCAGCAAACAAGATTATAGGGATGCAAATTCACTGAGGCAAAAGTAATAGGAAGATTTAGCTTTCTCAGAAGAATTATCTAAAAAAGATCTTGCGATGCTTCAACATGCAGGATTGTAGGCCAATTTCTACCCCATTTCTTGTTAATTTTAAGTTATCCTCTAAAATGAGTCCTAGTAATGAAGAAGAGAGGATGTAGATGTCTCGAGTACCGTATGCATCAGCAGTGGGAAGTTTAATGTTTGCTATGATTTGTACAATACCAGATATTGCATATACAGTGGGAGTACTTAGTCGGTACTTGGTAAATCTTGGTAGAGAGCATTGGAATTCTATAAAGGGGATCCTAAGATACATTAAAGGAACCTCAAATGCTGCATTATGTTATGGATGATCAAACTTTATTGTCAGTGGATATGTTGATTCCGATAATGCAGGTGATCTTAACAAAAACAAATATACTACAGGCTATATGTTTAAACTTACTAGCGGAGCTATAAGTTGGGTCTCAAAATTGCAGTCAGTTGTGGCTATATCAATAATAGAAGAAGAATATGTAGCAGCTACACAAGCCAGTAAAAAAGCAATATGGTTAACAATGCTCTTGGAAGAACTCAGGCACAAACAACAGAAAATTTCTTTATTTTGTGACAGTCAGAGTGCCTTGCATCTTGCAAGGAATCGAGCATTTCATTCAAAGACCAAACACATATGAGTACAGTATCTCTTTGTTCGTGAAAAAGTCGAACAAGGAGTTGTAGATATGTAGAAGATTCATACCAAAGATAATTTAATAGATTTCATCACAAAGGTAATCAATACTGACAAGTTTATTTGGTGTCGATCCTTTTGCGGCCTAATGGAGACATGAGCAACGTGGAAATGGTAAGGAAGAAAGAATGGTATGAAGATCTGATTGACTTTCAATCAAATATTCAAGTGGGAGATTGTTGGAATGATAAGCGGTAGCTGTGGTCAACAATTGTGGCTACCATTGTCAAAAAGGAAGGAAGCTGAAAATCAATAATTACAGCTTAGATAGCTAATTGTTAGCTGTCCAAAATTGCACGAGGGAGGCCTATATAAATAGGCATCCCCAGTTCATTTGCAGAGCATCCCTTCTCAGAAAATCCTTAATCCCCATATAGAGAGTGTTTTTTTTCTTCTATTTTGTGAGAGAGTTAAGTGTTTCTCCTTGTAAAATAGAGAAATGTTATAACTCCTATTTTTCATAGTAAAGTTTCTTCTCCTTGCTTCTGGTTTTTACCTTAATTTATTTGAAAGTTTTCCATGTAAAATCTGTATATTCATTACTATTCCTTTAGTCCTATTTAGCTGCGAACCTGTTCTAATCCGATTAATTTTCTCAACAGTATGGAAGTTTGGGTATTATCTTCTACGTCCATTATTAATGCTTGCATAGAGAATATATGAGGCTGATTTTCCTTTCTAAACATGTAATACAATCAGAATTTTCTTTTGTTAGGCTATAAATTAGAATGGTTATTGAAGAACACAAGTATGCTATTACAAAGAAGAGCAAGTTATATATGTATTATATATACAGTAGTCACCTACTTCATTGCAAGAAGATGGCACCAAGATCTCTAGAGTTGCAGTTCCTTATCATCTAACTCTCACCTACTTGGTGGTGCTCATGGTTCAATTGAAAGAACTCGATACAGTAGCCACCTACTTCATCGCAAGAAGATGGCACCAGAATCTTTGCAGTTCCTTATCATCTAACTCTCACTTATTTGGTGGTGCTCATAGTTTAATTGGAAGAACTCAATACAGTAGCCACCTACTTCATCACAAGAAGATGGTACTAGAACCTCTAGAATTGTAGTTCCTTATCATCTAACTATTGGAAACCAACTGCAATTGAATCACAGGTGCAATGAGAAAATAAAATTGTTACGATTTTCGATTGGATCCTGGTAATTAAATAACTTGAATAATAAAACACTAATCATACAATAAGAAATCGTACCAAATTCCATTTTCTTATTGAAATCCTTTGAAAGCTTTTCGATGTGTCAACCATGAGCTGTTCAGTTGTTTAACCTCTAACGGTATCCACAGAGCAGCTTCTCAACTCTTGAGAGGAATTAAACAAGAGTGCTAGCTCCCTGATTCTTATTCCTATTTATAGAAAAAACATTAGGGTTTTTAAAATTAAATACCTGAATTATAATTAGTCATACTCTAATTATAATTAATTTAATTTTAATAAAATCTAATATCTCATATTTGATTCCTAAAGTTTCTCAAACTTTATAATTAAGTCCAACTTATCTATAATTGATTTTTCCTTCACAAACTACTCTTTAATGTGTGGCCCATTTGTTTCCTAATATATTGGCAATGATTATAAATTATAATTATAATTCATAATCAGAATTAGTTAAATTAAAACTCCTTTTAATTTATCTTTAATTCTCTAATCAAACAATTTATAATCATAGATCAAGATTGACATCTAACAACATGTCGTGACCATCCAAATATCAGGAATGTCAAAATGGTTTGACTTAACTTGTCCATGCATGATTATGATGCATAATTTAATCCTTTTGTCATCTAATGTTCCAATTGGACAGAGTATGAATTTAATGTCTACTCTTTTCATCCAATCATGTTCGTTCTCGCTAATTAGTAATTGATATTTGAAAATGCCTTTATCAAATGTCAATTCACTCTGGCCAAAGAATTCTATAAATCACTACTAATCAAGAATAGTAAAACATTATCTCTAATTACTTTAGAGTGACGAATTCTTTATTGACTTACTCAACTATCTCCATATGGTTCATACTATATCTATGTACTATCGACTGAATTATCCTAGGATAGTTCATAAGTAGCATCAAAACACAGCAATTCTCACACGAGATATCTTGGTAATCTTATGTCTAAGGATCAATCATACAACCATCATTATGAGGAAATCTACACGCACAGAAGTAATATTCTATTTGGGATTCTCATGGTTAGGCAGTTCAGTGACTTATTCTCTAATAAACACCCACATATTATTTTAAGTATCTCTATACTTTAACTTATGAGATTGATTACTTTCTTTATAAGAAAAAAACATAATGTGTGCTAGTTTTACTGTTTTATCAATATTCCGTCTTGATGAAACTATAACTAGGAACACTTAGGAATAATATATAAATGTAAATTAAATCTCATAATTCAAATCTCATCATAATTTTAGTTACATAGTAATTATTCTAGAGATTTTACTTTTAGTATTAAAACATCAAATGTAATTCGTATATAAAGATGAAGAATGCCTTTATTAATTATCTTGTCACTAAACTACAACCAATCGATTGGTTGTAGGGCACAAACTAACAATCTCCCATTTACACTAAGTCAATCGTTTAAGTATCTCATACCATATCACTATATGACGATTATGCTACTATTGGGACAATGGTTTAATGAAAGAATTCTATAAGATTCTCTATAGTGAGCACTTGCTTAAGTTTTAGAATTTTCATCTTAATTATCATCATAATTAAGAAATTTTGCCTAAATACATCTTTGGTTCTTTGATGAGACCTTAGCTCCTTTTACATGCCAAATGACTCTAATGTTTCACAGTACATTACTATCTTGAAATGATATTGTTCTAAGTAAAATAAACCTTAATTAGGATGTACTTCTAAAGTTAATATCCTTATTTTCTTGAACTCAAATATCAACTCATAAATAGAATAATAGATATCTTTAATGCTTGACAAGTATTTGACATCTCAAATACTAAACATCTTTAGTACATTATCTATGTACTTGGACTTAGAATAGATAAACAACTTTCAATCTATCTCTATAGATCTAATTCCCATAATTAAGTTGTTACCTTTTTCATATCTAATAAGAGTTGTTCTTAGACAATTATGTTTTCAACAATTGAAAATTAGAATTATTGTTCTCTGTAAGCAATATGTCTCTACATACTCTCATTGAAGAGGATAATTATACTCCCACTATCCTTCTTGTAGACATGATAAATTCACAATCATCTCCAAAACAAACTCTTTGAATTCATCATAAAAGTGAATCTTTCAATGTCATATAGCCTTTCAACTATACATCAAATGTATCAACAAAGTCACTAGTTCCAATTGGATGTACTGTTATGAGATTTGAATTTTTCAAATTTTATCTTACTCCTACTACTTATCTTGAGAACCATTCTTCTATAAGTATACATTGAAATAAACAATTTGTTTAATAAGTCTGTAAGATTATATCCAACCTTTTGGATATCTTATAACCTTTTATTATCCAATTTAGTTCTAAACTTAATGGACAATGTATGCTTTAACCAAGCATCAAATCTTTGAATTATTAACTTTGACTCTTTCAAAGACTTAAAATTTCATATCTAATATGAAATCTTGCTAATTGATTCAATTGGAATTATTGAAAGTAAGTCGTTGTACTAAGCATCTCTATAGAAGAAATAATATTACATCATACAATATCTCATATTGTATTTTCCTCCTTACATAAATATATACTCTTATGAATTTAGTTGTAAATGTATTCACTAGAGAATATTATTCCCTATAGATAACCGAAAATTTAAAACTCACCACAATGATCTCATTGAAGTGCTTTAGCATTCTCAATGCTTAATTTCAACTTCAACTTAAACAATTTGAATTTTTCAAAATTTTAAATCATTATTTCATTTAATACATGTGACTATATCACATAAAGTTATTAGTAATCTAATGAATTATAAGTATCATCCTTTTATGAATTGTTATTCCATCTAGTACATGTGAAATCCTACATCGGCTAGAGAGGAGAACGAAGCATGCCTTATAAGGGTGTGATCCCTTGTGACGTGTTTTAAAATTATGAAGGGCGAGCCCAAAGTGGATAATATCACAAGCGGGTGAGTTAGGCTGTTACAAGTGGTATCAAGCCAGTACCCAAGTCGAGCATGCTAGCGAGGACGCTGGGCCCTAAGGAGGTAGATTGTGAAATCCCACATCGGCTGGAGAGGAGGACAAAGCATGCCTTATAAGAGTGTAGACACCTCTCCCTTGTGACGAATTTTAAAACTGTAAGGGGCGAGCCCAAAACGGATAATATCACAAGTGATTTCTGAGTTGAGCTGTTACAATACATCACATGCATAAATTTATCAATTCATTACCGTCACCATCCTTTCAATAAAGGTTAATTTGGTTTTCTTCAACTTGACAAGTTTCACATGTTTCATATGATTTATAATCAGGATACACATATCCTTGTATGTAACTTTATGATTTTAGTTATGTTGATTTAACCAATATGACATAAAAGGATATTTTCGGTTATCTAACTTTGTATTCTTGCCATTTGTTTTTTAAGCATAAGTCTCTTTTGATACAACATGTACAAACTATTTGTATAAAACAAACTATTTGCGTAAACTTGGATCAACTATTTTACTTAACAATATATTTCTTATCATGCTTTAAATATTATAGTAATGTTGAATCTAAATTCAATATCAAATACTTACAAGCATAAACTAAAAATATATATGATCTCTATCATATTTCGTATAGGCAAGAAAAGGTCATGGAATCATTTTTCTTAATATGACAACTATTATCATACTATAGAAAATGCCTTTAATTGATGTCCATGTTTATGCTTTAAATATGTTACATTGAATGAAACAATTTCATCAAGGTACTATACCTTTCAGCTACTTCATGCAACCTATTGCATCTTGCTATCTGGTGTTGATGTAAATCTTACATGCTGTCACCAAAGTTTATGCGACATTACTTAATTCTAAATGTCAATACATTTTGTCATCCATATTGACATATCTCTAAAACTTTAACACCAAGTCCTCGACAAGAATTATAGCAAAATTGGATAATGGGCATACAATTTTCTTTTCTAACTTTGAGAACTCTTCTCAAACATATCCCATGTCCTAGAAATTTGGTTCGCTAACTTAGCATCAACTATACTAAACAAGGTAAATTCCACTTAAAACAAAATATAAATGTAAGAAAAACAAGTAATTAATTATATGTCATGACTAACAAATGAGATTAGGATTCTAATGATGTATTTAATTACTCCTATTATTTTATTCAAAATAATATCCCTCACTACTATTCAAAAAGATTACGCTAATCTTTCTAGTAGGCTAAGATCCTATTCAAATTTAATTAATCTTGAGTTTGCTTAACAAACCAACTAAACTTAAGTTAAGTAGATAACAACTTTTTCAATCACATCTCAAGTGATTCTTAGATCTGTTAGGTGACAACTCTTGTCAAGACAAATCTTAGATGTTATTCCTAACCCTGCCTCTAAATTCCTGTGATCATGAGTTTTCTCATCCAAATAATACAATTTTTTTTGGAAAATGAATTTTGCTTAATTTATAGACAAAACTAATCCAACACTACAATGAGTTCAAGTATATACTCAACTAGAAAGACAATATGTAAGAAACTAGCTATTAATAATTACAAAAAACATATCATATTAGAGGTACCATATATTCTTCATATCAAGAGATAAAGTGAGGTGAAAATTCTTTGCTATCAAAGCAGATCTAACCCAGTTGATTATCATGTCAGCAACCTAGTATTTCCCTTGTTCATGATTGGAAAATCGACACAAGTTTCTCTCTTTCCAGAGACAATAAATAGTAGAAGTAAATACTCATTTGTATAGGATTACATTAGGCTTACCCTTTCGAGAGTTGCTAATTTCCCAGTTGAGAGCTTGGTCCCAGGTGAAAGGAGTACCAATACTAGGTATCAAGTGTAAGATCCTACTCTAGACCACTTTTGAGAAGGTGTAAAAAAGAGGCGATCTCGATCCTCAATTTCCATTTTACATAACAAGCAAGTAGAGTCAACATTGCCATGTCATTGTCTTTTAGTCCTGAGTCGGTTTTTAATTGCAAGCCAAGAGATAAAAGATGCTTTTGGATGTATTGATTATGCCATAATAGTGGAAAACAAGGTACCTAAGAAAGGCCGAGTCAGAATCTGATGACAAGATTTGTTAGAGTACCACTTGGTTCCAGAGTCCAACTGATGGAATCATCAATTCGTACATTAGACAGAGGAGGAAATAGTTGGGCCAGATATCAAAACCTTTGAAGTTACCACGCGATTTGCCATTACAAATCAAAGATGAAACCTTGAGATAAAGAGGAATTCTATTTCTTAAGCGTTGTACATAAGGATTAAGGAAATGGGGACTCAAGTCTAACTAGTTATCAAACCACAACCAAGTATTGTAACCATTCCCAATCTTGTGTTTAATACAAGGGTAGACCAATTTTCTCAGCGTCAACATCTGGATCAGAATCCAAGAGAACTCTTTTCTGCAAACAACTTGCCAAATCACACAAATTTAGTTAAGTAGAACCCACTGTTATAAGATTAAACATGTTCGAGTTAAAGTGACCTTGAATTTGCTCAACAAGCGGAACTATAAACAAAACTCTGGGTTATTCTTACAACAATAGAAGGCAATAATCACATTCTCAATGTGTACTTAATATTTTTAACGAGAGATTTTAATTTCGTCTCATCAAACTCAAAATTTTATGTAAAATATCATAAATATAAAACATATAATTTAACATGCATGCAATACATATATATAGATATATATATATATATCAAACATATAAATAAAATATGCATCATATGCACTTATAATCAAATTAAAGCATAACATCAAGCTTTGATCTTCATAATCTAAAATAATATTTTCAACTACTTGGAAAAATTAAATTATATTAAACTCTTTGATTCCTAATTAATTAAATTCCTATTCCAAACAAAAATTCAATTTGATATGAAAACAATTTTTCAAATCCAATTGGCAACAATTTCCAATTATCTTGACTCCTTTAACAAAATTTAATTGAAAATTTTTCAATAAATTGTACTTAGTTACTTATTATAATTTCGAAAAAATCCTTTTTCAAAATTATATAAATAACACATTCTAATGTAATTAGAAAACTATTTCTAATCTAATTATAAACTACTATTTCTAATCTCATTAGAAATTGTTTTTCCTTAGTTAGAAAAATATTTTTATAATATTAAGAGGAAACTACTTTCAAAATTAAATAAAACACTTTTAAATTTAATTAAGAAAGTCATTATATTATTTATTTAGAGATTGATTTCTTAATTAATTAGAAAACATTTCCTTAATAAATTAGAAAACTATTAAAGAAATCTCATTTTTCTTAATTAATAAATGAAACACTTTTCAAAAAATTTAATAAAGAAAAATACCTTTTCTAATAAACCAGGAAACTTATTATTCATAAATAAATTTTTTAAATAAATTGAATAATAATTCTCTAAATAAATAAAATCATAAATTTAATTTGTCTCAATCAAATTGAAATAGATAAATTTAATTAAGAAACATCTTTCTTAATTACTTAAGAAAACACTTTTCTTAGTTTTAAGGAGTCTTATTAATTAATTTCCATCTAATTGAAATTATAATTTTAGAAACTACTTTTCAAAAATTAATTAGAAAGTAATATAATTATTAATCTTAATCTTATTAATAAAAAATAATTATTTTAACTTTTCAAATTAAGATCTCATATTAATTAATGCAATCTCACTATATTTATAATTTCCAACGTACTTCAATTATGAAAGAAATCATTTAAAACTTTTTTTTGATTCTAATTATTGATTTGATAACTACTTTAATTTAATAATTCAACATCTTAAAAAATTAAACTAAATTCTAAAAATATTCCTAATAAAAATTACTCTTTGAAAATAATTTTCAAAAATTGGAAAAACACTTTTTCAATTCTATTAGGAATATAAACTAATTTAATCTTTGTTATATTAATTTAATTGAAATTAAGGCCTTGTTTGGTATTTAGTAGATTGCATTAGTTGTTAGCTGATTCTATTAGTAGTTAGCTGATAGCCGTTATATCAACTGATTTGATCAGCGAATAATATCAACTGTTTATTAAGGATGTTTGGTAAAATTAATTGTTTAGTATTAGCTATTTATGCGTAAAATGACTTATGAAGACATGACTTAAAAAATATAAGGACATGAATATTATATCTTAGTATTTCATTGAATATTCTTGTAAGAATTTAGATTTTCAATCCTAATACTTAGTAATGAAATTAAGTAAAAAAAAAGCTAATTTACTAATACTAACACAAATTTCTTATTTGTTAAGTAATTTATCTAAACTATGTAATTTTTGAAGTATTGCGTACATCTAAAAATATCAAATAATATACGCCAATATATCTTAGCAATAATGAACATTTAATGCTCTGATATTTGTTGGTAAACTAATAGAAAATAAGAAGGAGAGAGAGTACAAGAACTAAGAGACTTGACTATAGTGTGAAAAAGGAGGTGGAGAAGAATTGAGTGGGTACAATCGTTATTGTCAAAAAATAAAAACAAAACGTTGATATTTTGAAACTTTTTAAAAATGAGTTGATCGGATTGAATAAGTTAATCGAATAGCTGATAATTGAACAAATATATTCAAATATATTAGCTTTTTAATAATATAACTGAACAAATATATTCAAATATATTAGCCTTTTAATAATCAAACAGTTAATGCCCTCCAAAACGTTGAAATATGAAATATGGCTAAAAAGACATCAGCCAAACGGGCCTAAGGCGTTAAAACATTAAAAATCAAATAAAAACAAAAAGGTGTGCTGTCTAGCCACCTACTTCATCGCAGGAAGATGACGCTAGAATCTCTAGAATTGCAGTTCCTAACTCTCATCACCTACTTGGTGGTGCTCATGGTTCAATTGGAAGAACTCAATACAGTAGCCACCTAGTTCATCGCAAGAATATGGCACTAGAATCACAGAAAAAACAACACAGAAAAAACAAGTTATATATGTGTTATACTGTAGCCACCTACTTCATCGGAAGAAGATGGCAGTAGAATCACAGGAAAAACAAGTTATATGTGTGTTATCCTGTAGGTGCCCATCTTTTGCTTCTTTCTTGTTTGCCCTTTAACAAATGCATCTCAAAATTAGTCATTATTGCGAAACAAGGATCTGCACCAACTTGCTTCCAAGTTCTGATTCGATGACCCACTCTGATACCAATTGAAAAACCCGAAGAGGTGGTAGTTTCGCAAACTTTCTGATTTAGCCGCTATTGATTCTAGCACAAATAAAATCAGAAGAATTAAACGCAACAAAAATAAACGAGACCGAGATTTGGTAACGTAGTTCGGCACTCCTTGCCTACGTCTACGGGGCCCTCACCCAGCTTAATCACTTTCACCGACGACAATAGTTTTATACAAGGCTTTATTGAGCCGACCCACTCA
>JAOQMM010134698.1:0-14374 GCA_027563515.1 Erythroxylum platyclados | reverse complement strand
GACACTAGCAGAGGCCGTTTGAATGTAATTCATTATCCACCTCACACACCTGAAAGGGACACCAATAGTCTCAAGACATTCTTGAATATACTCCCAGCTTATTGTATCGAAGTGAAACGAGAGTTCTTGCTAAGGAAACGATCCACTAGAAGTGAAACATGAAACAAAAATATTTACAAAAATATTTATAATGCATATATAGAATTTAACATACACATCAAATATAAATGAAATTAAAAAAGAGAAGAAATGACAACCTAGAACTTCATTCAATTGAATATTTGTTCAAATCGTATTGATCATAATTCTCATTTGATATAAAATCTTCATCACTGAGAGTAGTCTCATCATCACTATCACTTAAATTTACTGCACTAAATGACATGTCAATACTTTTTCATCCATAATTATCTTCTAAGTCAGTCTCATTTATCAAACTCGATTCCTCAGAAACTCATCCAAAAAAATCAATATGATCAAGGCAAATTGTATCTACAGAACTACTTGTTCTATTAAGAGTCATAGTAAAAAAATAACATTAACTTATTAAGAAATTAGAAGAAATTATATCCAACTTAATAATGATAATAACATACCTTTTCCGAAGTTTTAAATTGTATCGAACAAAGACTAAATCGTTCAATCTTGTGTTCCAATCTATTCCTTTTCTTGGAATCGATGAATTTAAATATGTTTCATTTCTTTTCACACCCTATTACACTCATAAATTAACTTAAAATTTGAATTGCAAACTTTTGCAATTCTGGAATACCATTTCTAAATTGGTCCCAACAAGCAATTATAAGACAATAAAAGTAATATTATAAATAAATAAAGTAATGATTAATTTTCAACAAGGAAAAATATATATATACCTAGATTAAGTTTTGTCTCTTTAATGAATAGCAATAAACATTCCAAAATCACCAGAAGCATTCTTATAAATCTTCATTTGTGAGCTTAAGAGATCTTGTATCTTCTCATGGGCAACAATAGTTATAATAATTAATAACATTTATTAACTTCAACTTTCTTTGCAAAACTTAGTTTAAAATAGACACTAGGATTAAAAAATGCCCTAACTGCAAACATCAGAGACTAAAAATGTCTTTCCCATCTCTTATAAGGAGTGTATAAAGAAGGCCCACTTGTCAGATTGGTTTTGATTGCTTCCTTTGCCCTCTCTATGTTATCATAAAAATGAGTCATTATTGCTTTCTCATAACTATTAGCTAGATGAAGTACTCTCACCAAAGGCTCACAAACTCTGATGACAAATTGAAATTAGGACCAAAATTCATTATCTTCAGTTATAATTCTAGTAACCTTCAATCCAATATTAGACCTACCATGTTGAGATGTAAACTACTTATCACTTGTAAATATTTGCCTCAACTCTTTCATCATCAGAATAAAGCACTGAAGTGATAAGAAATTAGTTGTAAATTTTGTAATAATAGGATGACACAAATTCCTACCATTTGTGAAATTCTTTCTCATTAAATTCAAGATCCATACATGATTGTAGATGAATGTGGTCTCAACTTTTTTGCTTTATGTACAATCTCATCAATAATAAGAAAATATCTAACATCTCCTATATTTTTCAACATTTGGTCAATATAATATGCAATATAAGGAGTCCATTAAAAAAGAATTATACTTTCTTTGCAATCTCTACAAGAAAATAAATGATTACCGACGGCACCAATTTCATTGGAAATTTGTGACGAAAAATGCTATTCCGTCGGAAAATTTGTCGCTTTTTGAGACCATCAAAATTTTCTTCAGTAAACATGGAGGAAAATTATACCTGCAATTTTTCTAAAAAAAAATAGTGACAGAATAGTAAAATCCATCATTAAAATAGGCGGCAACGATAAGCATCAAAATTATCGACAGAATTGTTTTTCCGTCGGTAAATCTGCTACAGCCACTAATCAAAACGACGTCGTTTAGCTTTAATCCAAACGATGTCGTTTTGATCTGTTTTAAACTTAACTCGAGAGCCCTTTCTTCCTCACCCCCTGTTTTGTTTTCTCTCATCCTCCCCAGTAACGCCGCCACCTGTGGCTCCTCCCAACCTTCCATCGTCCTTTTCGGTTGCTTCAGTCTATAGTGCATTGTTTTCAGGTAAGTTGGCTCTTGGGTTTGTTTTGTATCAAAAAAATTCGTTCTTAAATGCTTATATATATGAACGTGGGTGGGTTTATTTTGGGTGGCTTTTGTTTTGATTGATTGTGGGTATTATGCATTTTTACCTAATGAAGTTGGTTTATTTGTTGTTTGAATGTGTTTTGTTGGTAAATAATGGAAAAACACATTGGTTTTGTTATTATTTAGAGATGAATTTGGGTTGCCGATGAATTGTTCGATGAAATGTCTCTTATTGATGTTGATGAGACTTGGTTAATGCCTTTGAATGTAAAGAAAATGCCTAGAGTAGTTCCATAAGACTTGAAATGGAAAATGAACGATTACACGGAAGGTACTTTGAAACTAGAAGTAGTCATTGTAATTAGGATTAATAATATGACTCAAGCTTAGGCTAAAGTCAATTTAAAGGAGTTAATATAAAAAAAGGGATAGGATTAGAAAGTAGGAGTAAGTAGTAAGTAGGAGTTGATCCGTCAAGGAAATGGTATGGATTAGAAAACCTAAAACTACTAATTAGTAAATAAATAAAAGAATGGATTCTTCACCAATGTAATTCTAATGACAACTAATTTGGCATTGGGATGCTTATTCTTGTAATGCCTTTTATATGTCACCAAAGTCTACCTTCCTCTAAATCATCATGTTATAGTCTTTTGAGCTTGGGACTTAGAAACTTTAGTTGACTTAATGTCGTTAAATAGCCTCTATGTTATTTTTATAGTCGAATGATTTTATCATCATTTTCTATTTTGTAATAATTGTCAAGTTAGAGGTTTTAGTTTCATTCTCAAAGACTATTACTCTATTTTTTGTAACTTAATGATTACACCATTATAATTTTTTTTATAATTCAATTGTTACACCATTTCTTTGAACCAACCAATGATATTTGCATTAATTTAAATCATTTACCTTATTTTCCTTCTTTAATTTTTTCATTTGATTAGTTTGATGAGTTTAATTTTTAGGAGACTCTTAGCATTCTTAACTATGGGAGTGCCTGTATAATTACTACAATGCTACTTTCTTAATTTGTATAATTACTATAGTTAGGATAATTACTTGCATAATTTGAAACAATGAATATAATTTATATTCATATGACTAATTAACTAAGATATTTGGTCTTACTTATGCACTTAATATTTTTATGAAGTTAATGAATTTAAGTATTGTATACATCTATAGCAGGTAGATGGTGGTTGTTTGTTTCATGATTTTACACCTTCCTATTTATATGTCTAACCTCTCTTTTTTTATAAAGGGAGTTGAAGTGTTTCTTGACTCATACCGATATTACCAAACAAGCATAATTAGTAATTTCATTCTTATTATGATTCCCACTTTCTATTCTCATTCCCATTTTTTCACTCCAATTCCTTCATTACTAGTTACCAAATAAGACTAAGGAGTTGTAAGTTGTTAGAGGACCCTGTGATGAGAGATATTGTTGATGGGAAAGAAAATGAGAAAGAGTTTACCAAGTGAGAAAGGTGATATTGATGAGGATAAAAGAGAAGAGAGAGAGGAACTTAAATACATTCCCTTTACACCATTCAATATGTTTATACAATTTCCTGAAAGATCGATTAAGATAAAATTAGAGAAATAATTTGCGAAGTTTTGGAACAAATGCCCTCCTATGCCAAGTTTTTGAAGAAGATATTATCAAATAAAGAAGGCTTAAGGATTATGAAATTGTGGCTTTGAATGATGTGTGAAGTGTTATAATTCAAAATAATTTGCCTCTTAAACTAACAAATCTTGGCAGTTTCCTATTGCTTATGTTATTAGTGATGTGATCTAAACATGTTTTTTGTGATTTAGGAATAAGTGCAATTCTCCTACCTTTATCCATTTGTAGGAAGCTTGTGATGGGAAATCTGAAGCCCACCATCATTACTTTACAATTGGCTAACCATTCTATAAAGTATCAATTAGGTATATTAAAGATGTACTTGTCAAGATAAGTGAATTTCTTATTCTTGCTAATTTTGTTATTTTAAAGATAGAAGAGGATAACAAAATTCCCATCATCCTTGGGAGGTCTTTTTTTGCCACCACTAAAGCCATTATCAATGTGAAGAATGGAAAGCTTTCATTGAGTGTTAATAATAAGAGAGTTGAATTTAATTTACCTAATTTTATTAAATATCCTTAGAAATTCTTGTTAGATGACTAGCATGATCGACAATTTGGTAAGGGAAGAGATAACTAAGTATAAATTAAATTAACCATTTAAAGAATGTCTGGTGAAAGATAGCTCCCCGAGTAATGAGAGTGAAAAAAAGACCCCACGGGTAAAACTTAAACTTCTTTCTTCTACTATCAGTTATGAATTACTTGGACTTAATTTTAGTTATACAATGATTATGAATGCGATTCTAAGTGAATTTAAAACTAAAAAAATATTGGAAGTTCTTAGATTGCATTAAGATGTTATAGAGTGTGCTATTTATGACATTAAAGGCATCAATCCATTAATTTACATAAATAGGAAACTATTGGAATATGATTATAAGCCCTCTATTAAGCACCAAAGATGAATCCTAATATGAAGGAATTTTTAAGGTGTTAAAACTACTTGATGTTGGGATAATCTATCTTATCTCTGACACTAAATAGGTTATCTTAGTCCAAATGATGCATAAAAAAGGGAGCTATAATGGTTATCAAGAATGAAAATAATTAATTTATACCCATTAGAAAAATAATGGGTTGTAGAATATTTATAGATTTGAATAAGGCAACTTGGTAAGATCATTTTTTAAAGAAATTAAATAATATTATTAAAGATAAAAACTTTAAGTGTAAGCGATCACAAGCAAGGCTACATTATATTGAATCATTGATATACAACTTTATAAGGGTAACTAGTAAAGTATCTCATATAAAAAGCTTCAATTTTAGTTTTTTAAAGTTATTTTCAAGATTTCATCAATGAGTATGATCTTAAATCCTCTAATTGTTAATCAATAGGGTGCTTAACATGGCATTTGGCAAGAAGATTATGAAATGTTCCCTTAGGACTTGTAGAATGGATGATGTTAGAACTTAATCTTAATTCATAGATTGTTTGAAAACTCTCCTATTTCTCTCTATCCAAACCCATATATTGTATTACAAAATGCTATCTTAAGGGCTATCCAGTCATTATCCTTCTTCTTCTTGTTAGTATTGCACCATTGAATAATACTTAACTAGTCTTATGATGTGATATGTTTGTTATATAAAATTGTAACTGTTCTCTAAATTTTGTAAGTTATTTTACATTTAAATAAAAGGTGAGCCAAATTTTCATTCTCATTCTTACATAAGACACATAACTCATCAAATCTTTTGTATTTTCCTCACCATATATAAAGGAATCAATTTTCCTTTTTACGTAAGCCTATTATCAGTGATTCTCTCAAGTATGCCTAAGAGAACCATATTAACTAGTGCTAATGGACTTTTGGCATCTGCATTCAAAGACTATTATAGTAAAATTGGTTGGTAAATGTCTTACAGAGGTCTAGTTTCCACTTAATGATATCAGCTTGGTTAGGGATGAGTTGGTACTTGAGATTCAAGGTTATTAACTCACTGGGAAGTTGATGATGATGATGATTATTGTTGTTTTAACAACAAGCTCACATTATAGCTTTAGCTAGCACTAGTAAGTATGGGTTAATCCTAATAAGACTATAAGTAATAGTAATAACTCTTTTCCTATTATCTAATAGATAATTGAGGTGATATTGATGAATCAGATTTAAAATAAAATAAACTAAAATAATGGCAAATCAACATAATCAAATGATCTTTGTTAGAATGAAAAATCAATCAATAAAGCATTGATACTTAGAATTTAAATCCTCCCTAAAACATCTCATGCAATCATAATTTCACTAATCAATTTAATCTAATATTCATTAGACCATGAAAATTTCTCAGTTACGCTAATATCTTTATCAAGACTAGTGAAACCTAACTCTAGGTTAATTAATTAAAATCTTTTTCTGATTAAAACACCTAGTATCACATTGATCAATTTATGAATTTCACTATCAAAGAAGAAAAATGGGATCTCTAACCGTGTTACATTTTTTGTCAGATCTTGTTTTCCTTCTCTGATAGTATGCTGCACTCCTAAAATCTGCTGCATATATCTCTCTAACCAGACAATGTTTAGTTTATCTAAATGTGAGGCTGTAGACAACTTGTTAGGGGCGTTTATGCTATTTAAGGAGTCATCCTGAAACTCGAGTGCCATTAAAGTCTTTTAATGGGGATCCTTCCTAGGCTATTGCTTTTGTATATTAATTTGATCCCCTTATACTTCATCTATAACTATAGGCTCCAAAGCTCCTATTAGGACATATACTTATCCCTGTTAACCTAACTTCCTTTGAACCTACCCCCATTGCTTTTAGTGTCATGAGGGTTATAGCCACCATTTAATACGTCATTTATCATTTCATGTAGCTGCTTTAGTAGTCCTATGCCTCAAATCAATCTAGTCATGTATAGGCCCATATAGGTAGCTCCCACTCTAATGTCATATGCTTGATGTTTGAAGAACCAGACCAAGGTGTATACGAGATAGATAGGGAACCTCTTTATCATACTGTAGAGGTATATCATTTCCACCTTTCTCACTATTTTGCTACTATCTCTTCTCCTACTGATTATATGACTACTCAAAATATACATGTATCTTACCACAGATGATCTCAATTGTGATGCCTTGGACCTCGTTGACATGTAAGACCACTCTCGACTAATGTTGCACAATAGTGTCTTCTTACTAAATCTTTCTAGGAAGCACAATATTAACAGAACACACTCCTCAATAGTGACATACTCCCCTGAGTACAAGTTTATGCAGAGTAAAAACTTATTATAGCTTGTACTATACATTTCTTTAAGCAATCTAAATTACTGTGCATTGATGACGTCTCGGTGTAATCCGACTTCTCTGTAGTGAAGGTTATGAGGAACTCTAAAGTCTACTCTCCTTAGGCAAGTTCCTCGATTATGACGAAATGATTATAATCACCAATGCTGATTAACTCTCAAACTTCTTCACTAAGCCAAATTTGGTCAAGCACCACCCAATCAATTCTTAGGCTCTTGTTGTAATTCTTTAACCTCATTCTCCTCAACTCCATGATGTAAGTTGACACTATGAAGTGAAGTAAAAATGTGTGGTAGGCGTAGATTCTTGCTATCAGGATGGTTGTTCTAAAGTACCCTTACCACTTTTCCTCTTCCTTGGTACCTCTTTTCATCTTTGGTGTGGTGCATTTACCCTCTTCATCATTAATCCCTAAAATATGAAAATAAAATTACCAAAATAAAGGAATCATATACATCACTCAATTCGAGACAAACAAACATTGAAATATAATCCCATAATCAATTAGTTACCAATCAATAAAAAAAGAAAAAATTACATAAACCTTAAATTAATCCATAACTTCATAATATAGTGGCATTACAAGCCCAAAATATCTAAATTAAACTTACAAAACTCCATGATATCAATTAATTATAGAAATTATAATTAATTAACCTAAACACCCTAATTAAATTAAATAAGCCCAAATGAAAATCAAATTGCCCAAATATTATGCACTTAAATAGTACAATAGCCCAATAGAAATGTAAAACATGCAAAAACTAAACAATTTCTGATTTGAATTTGTAAAAATCAATTAACAGCCCTAAAGGATTCAAATTAATAAGAATAAATCCAAAGTAGCTCAAAACTCCCTAAACAAATTTGAATTCAACATACAAAGTAGCCCAAGAATACTAGTTAAAACCCCTAAACACTTCCAATCATATGGATAATCCCAACGAACTCTACAATACCTAAAACATTGACTCTTGCACTTAAAATTTCCCAAAACTATTCAACAACTTAAGAACAATTGAAACAAAGCATAAAATATAACTTAAACTGATGAAATTCTAAGAGAAATTGGTTGAAAGATGGTTTTTTGCATAAAGAAGGAATGGATGAGCATCACCTAGAAGTGAAAAATGGGATTCTAGGAAATGGGTCAAAATTTAAAGAGGATTTTCTCAACAGGGGTGGTAACAAGATTATGTGGCTGCCCCATATTGAACAAATAAGGGTTAATTTTTACTAGACACGAGCCTGTTGGGCTGTAACATGTTATAAAAGGATTTAACATGGGATAAAACAAAAGTGTGTATCTAGGTTGTATTAAAATAAAAATAAGATGATAAAATACATAGGTGTGTTGGGACTTAACATGGTTGTGTTAACACTAAATTTAAACTTAAAATCTACATGACCAATAACTCAGGAGTGTTAATTGATATATAAATTTTGGAAAAAATAAGAGAAAAGGAAATAAAATTCAACATAGTCTCCTATATGGGGATGTTGGTGGTAATGTTTCGCAAGTAATTTATCTAGTTTTGGCAACTTGGGTATGTTGATAGGTGTGTTGGTGATTTACAATGATTTTCCAGTAACATGGCCACCAACATAGGAATGTTGATGAACATGTATGTTTTTATAATATTTTGACACTTCTTCTCTGATTGGAAATAGTTATGTTTATGATTAACATGAATGTGTAGCTTAACACAACTACCAACATATGTGTATTAATAGGCATATAACTCTCTGTAGCTTTTTAACTTAGCCAATTTTCAACCTGTTTTTACCTGTGAATCAGCCCATATACCTAAAGCATAAAAGATGAAAATGGAACATATATAACCATAAGCCAAGAAAAAATTTAGGCTAAAACATAAAATTAATATAGATATAAGTTAAACTACGGAAACTAAAACCTAAAAACCTAGAATAAAACTATAAACTTGGTTTGCCTCTTAAGAAGCACTTATTTATGTCTTTTGCTTAACTTTCCGACTTCAACTTACTCCATCCTTATTTGAGAGATTAAACTCCTCTATAATATTCATGTCAAAATCCCTCTAAGTTTGTACTTCAATTAAAGTCCGTATACCTTAAACATACCTGTTATTGGATGGGTTACCTCAATAGTGATAAAGAAAGGCTCTCTTCACTACGAAGAGTCTTTAGACTTTAGCTTGTTTAGAAACAATTTCAGGAGTTATACAAGAGAACTTGATCTCCCTCCTTAAATTGCTTAGCTTGCTTAATCCTTCAATTTTTTTGTAAGCCATCATATGCCATTCTTCAAGCTTACTTGGATTCTCCTTTTCTCACCCACAATATTTAGATTAAAATTAATGAACTTAATTATCCAATATGCTTTATGTTTAAGTTCAATAGGCAGATGACACACTTTTCCATACACTAACCTATAAGGTATAGTGCCTATCAATGTCGTAAATGCCATTCTATGCACCCATAAAACATCATCTATTTTATCATACCAATCTTTCTGGTGATTCTCTACCGTCTTTTCCAGTATTCATTTTAGTTTTTTCTTAGTTACTTCCATTTAACCATTGGTTTGAGGGTGATAAGGGGTTGTAACTCTATATTTCCTAAGAACTTGTTCAAATTAAAGATTACAAAAATGAGTGCCTCTATCACTAACAATAGCTCTCAATAGGCCAAATCGATAATAGCTTTAAAAGAAACTTTACCATAACCTTAGCATCATTTATAGGTAAAATATAAAACTCAACCTATTAAGAGACATAATCTATAACAACTAGGATGTATTTACTTCCACTAAAATCCATAAAGGGACCAATCAATTAAATGCATAAAAAAGAAAATACTTTGCAAATTAAAATAAAATTTTGATGATTGATAGATGGCTATATGACTATATTTTCGCACCCATGTTTGATGTATTTTGCTTGATATTTTATACTTTTATCGTAAATTTGCTCCAAGCGTTTTTATCGGTGATAATTGCATTCATGGACTTAAAAGAAGAATTCAAATGAAAAAACAGCATAAAATGAATAGTTAAAGAATAGAAGGGATGCACGATCATGCATAAGCCCGTGCACTTCTCTTAAATCAACAGATTTGTAAATTCTAGAGATTTTGGTATGCAAGGTTTGATGCACGGTCGTGCATCAGCCCATACTTCTCCCAAAACCCTAAATTTTGCTATAAAATGACGTGAACAGAGATTAATGATGGGAGCAGACTTTAGGAGACAATTCTAGATTTGGAGATCATTCTTAAGGGGTGATTTTAGACCAAAGAAGTGGAAAACATGAAGAAATCATCGAAAGATCTATCGAAATACAAGATCAAACCTCTACATCGCAAGAATATTTGATAAGAGACTACTAGGAATATTTAGAATTATGATCTCATTGTTTTCAATTAGTTTTTCTTTCTATTTATGTTTGATTTTGTGCTCGATAATGTGTAACTAAAAATCTTGTTAGTATTTAAGTTAGATGAACCCCTATGTTAATACTTGATATGATTTGATTCTTTTATTAATGCAATTGGTTTGATTGTTATATATTGTGATCCGATTATGTGTTTAATATATGTTCTAATAAGCCCTGAAATACTAATTCATAATCTGAGTTCATACATAAAGATTAAGAAACCCTACTGATGAATAGATTTAACGTAATTAGAAGGAATTGATTGCAACCTTAGACATAGGATGACATAAATCTTCCAAATTATGGTCAAATCTAATAGAGGGATTCACAAATCGATAAAGTAATCCTATAAATATTAACCTGAGTAATTCGATTGAAAACCTTAGGAATAGTTATTAGTAGACTCAAGGTTAGCTATTAGCATACCTTAGGAATCTCCACAGCCTAATAAATCAATAAAACAATTGTATAATAAAAGATCAATCTGTTAAGATTTTAGGGGGATTCAAAACCTAGATACTAATTTTTGATATCGTTAATTTTCTAAATGAATTCTTAATTCTCTGTTCAATATCACTACCTATTTTATTTTACTAAATTTAGTCTTAGTTTCTTTAATTAAAAATTAAAATCAATTTATAGACTAGATAATAGAATAACAATAATTATTAGTATTCATCATCTTAGTGAGATCAACCGGTACTTGCCTATACTAGCTACAGCTACATTGTGCACTCGCTATTATTTCAACATTGACTACTAAAACAAGTTAATCAAGGCATTTTATCTTTGTGAGAAATTTTACCTGTTTGTTGGAACATATCACAAAGTTAATATACACTCTTAAGTAAACACAAAAGGCATATCTTTTTTAAGTAACTTGGTTAAAGGCTTAGTAGTTTTAGAAAAGTCCTTAATAAAGAATTTATAAAAACCTACATGTATAGGAAACTCCTAATAGCTTCAACCGAAATAGGGAGTGGTAATTTCTCATTAATATCCACTTTCACTCTATCAAGCTTTATCCCCCTATATAAGATTTTATGGCCTAAAATTATGGCCTTTTGCACTATAAAATGGTATTTTCCCAATTTAAAACTAGATTGGTTTCCTCATAATGCTTAAGTAATTTTTATAAATTCTAGAGGCATAAATTGAAATAATCCTTATAAAAAAATTTCATCAATAAATACTTCCATGATATCATTGACTAGGTCTTCAAAAAAATTACCATCATGCACCTCTAAAATATAGCAGGTGCACTGCATTAACCCAAAAGGCATTCTTTAATAAGCTACCATACCATATGGACAAGTGAATGTAGTCTTCTCCTGATCCTCTAGGGTTATCAAAATTTGAAAGTAACAAAACAAGTCATCCAAAAAATAGGAGTACATATGATTGACCAATGACCCAAACTTTAGATCAACTAAAGGGCGAGGAAACTAGTCATTTTAAGTGGTTTCATTCAACTTTCTTTAATCAATACATACTCTCCACTTGGTGATGGTTCTAATGACAATCAACTTGTTCTTCTAATTGGGCACACTCATCATTCCTCCCTTCTTCAGAACAACTTATATAGGGCTCACCTAAAAAATTTCAAAAATAATGTAAATTACTCATGCATCAAGAAGTTTAATTACCCCTACCTTTACAACTTCCTTCATATTTAGTCCTCCACTAGGGATGCACAAATATTTTGAGACTATCCTCTATTAAAATTCTCTGTGTGCGAAAAGAGGGGTTAGTTCCTCTAATATCTAAAATCTTCCATGCCATTGTCCTTTAACACTCTTTAAGTGTTTTCAATAACTTTTCTTTCTGGTCTACCTTTAAATTTGATGTTGTAATTACTAGTAAATTTGAATCCTTTGTTAAGAATGAATATTCTAAATGATCTGGCAATTCTAAAAGATCATTTTCCCCTTTCACTTTATTGGTCAAATGTTTAAAAAGTTTAGAAAATTTTATTTTTATTACATGGGTGGCTATTATGTTTTTTTTTTGGAAAATTCCTATCCATCTTAGTGACCAAGAAAATATCACATTTATGTGCCTTTATAGTAAAATGCCTTTTAGCCTTTGTAATGCTCTTACTACTTTTTAATGATGTATAATGACAGTCTTTTCTAATTTTTTAAGAACATTATGGAAGTATTAATCCGTGATTTATCCATATATGGAACTACTTTTGATGAATGTTTAACTAATTTGCCCAAAGAGTTACAACGACGCAAAGAAGTTAATTTTAAATTTAGATAAGTGCCACTTCATGGTAAGGGAATGATTATTCTAAGACACTAGTTGTCCGACTGAGGAGTTAAGGTAGATATGGAAAAGGTTGAAGTGATGAATAAGATGCTACCACCCACTATTATTAAGGGTGTGATGAGTTTCCTAGGACACATTAGTTTTCACAAGAACTTTATAAAAGATTTTTCAAAAATTATTGAAGTCTTATATAACCTGCTTCTTAAGGATGTAAATTTCAATTTTGTTCAAGAATGCATTAATGCTTTTTACATGTTAAAGGAATCACTTATATTTTCTCCAATTATGCAACCCTTAAAAAAACCTCCCATTGGAGGTTATATGCAATACAAATGATTACATAATAGGAGAACTTTTGGGAAAGAAAAAGGATAAAAGGGTGCATACCATCTACTATACAAGTCAAACATTAGATGAAGCGTAAGTGAATTATGCTAGGAATTGTTAGTAGTGGTGATCTTTATTGACAGTTTTAGGTCACACTTAGTATGGTGGAAGATTATTATCTACATTGATCATTTCCTCATCTAGTAACTCTTAAGCAGGAAAGAAGTGAAGCTAAGGTTGATTAGATGTTTCCTTCTCCTTCAAGTGTTTGAGTTAGAGATCTGGGATAAGATGGGAACAAAAAGTTTAGTAGTTGACCATCTTTCTAGAGTAAGGTAAGAGCTGGACAAGAATGAAGGAGATAAGCTACATATAGATGACTCCACCCCAAATGATCAATTATTTATCATCTTAAAACTAGAAGCTTCATAGTATACTAACTTCGTGAAATGCTTTGCATGCAGAATTCTACCATTTAACTTGAGCTACCAAAAAAAGTTCTTAAATTTCTAATAGTATTAATGGACGAGCCCCTTCTGTTCAAGTGGTATATGAACATAATTTTTAGAGGTGTGTTCCCAAAGATGAAATGCAGAGTATAATATTTCATTTCAATGCCTCATCTAATGGCCGTCATGCTAGTTCTTTAAAAAATAATGCCAAGACTTTCCATGTAGGTTTTTATTGGCATACCTTCTTTAAATATGTCCATAGGTATATAACCACATATAATTGGTGTTAAAGAACCTAGAATATTTCAAAGAGAAATGAGATGTCTCTTTTGTAACATCTCAGAGGCTAAGATATTTGATGTTTGGAGAATTGACTTTATAGGCCCTTTTTCATATTCATATGACAATTTGTATATTCTTCTAGACATGGATTATATATCCAAATGGGTGAAGCATTTGCATCCCTAAATAATGATGCTAAGGTAGTAACAAAGCTCTTGAAGAATATATTTTTCCTAAGTTTTAATGTTCCTAGGGCTATATTAAGTGATGGTGGTTCATATTTCATTAAACACTAATTTGAATGTCTCTTGAGAAATTATAAGATGATTGGTAAGGTTGCCTTTGGATAACTTCCTCAAACTATGGCCAAGTGGAAGTTTCAAATTGTGAAATCCAAGAGTATCCTTAAGAAAAAAAAATTCACTAGACTGAGGATAGATTAGGTAATAAAACTAGATGAAGCACTGTAGGTTGATCGTAAAACTTATAAGACTCCTATTGGCATATCATCATTTAAGCTAATTTATGGCAAATTTTATGACCTTTTGGCCAAATTGGAGTATAAA
>JAOQMM010134537.1:0-14404 GCA_027563515.1 Erythroxylum platyclados | reverse complement strand
CACTAGGATTTCTCAATTGCTACGTGTGAAATTAGATTATCAATAAAACACGTAATTAGATCATAATAATCAATCAAACCAATTGCATTAATAAAGGAATCAAATCATATCAACGTATTAACATAAAGTTTATCTAACCTAAATACTAACTGTATGTTTAGTTACACATATTGAACACGAAATCAAATGTACATTGAAAGATAAACAAACAGAAAACAACGGGTTCATAATTCTAAATCTCCCTAATTGTCTTCTATCAAGTATTCTTATGATGTAGAAGTATGATCTTATATTTTGATGAATCTTTCGATGATTTCTTTGTGTTTCCTGCTTCTCTAGAAAAAAAATCGTCCTTTTTGGACGTTCTCGGTATCTGGAAATCGCCTCCCAAAGTCTTTTCTTTTTTCTGCCCCCAAAATGTCACTTTAATATTGAATTCTAGGTTTTTGGGTTATGAACGGTCTCTTGCACGGCCTTGCATCGAACTGTACATAATCATAATTCGTTGAGTATCACGAAAGTGCACAGGCGTGCACTCCTTTCAAATTTCAAATTTTATGTTTTACACTGCATTTTCACCTGAATTCTTCTCCTTTAAGTCCATGAAAGCAATTATCACCTGTAAACACACTTGAAGTAATTTAAGTATCAAATATACAATAAAAGTATAAAATATCAAGCAAAATATATCAAATATAGGTGGTAAAATATAATCAAATATCCATATATCATATACAAATAGGGAGGATGAATATATCTAGAAAAGAAATGAAAAAGGACAATATATGAATGAATCTTATAGGGATTCAATAAGGATGAGGGGTGCATACCAAAGTTCGAGCTAAGTTATTTGAAATAAGTATCTACTTCGACGAGTTTAATTCCACATGTGGTTGTTCTTTAAAAGAAGGCTAAACATATTGAATCATTTATAGTACCTACATATAGCTAACATATGTTTCTTACATAAGAGGGAAGCTTAATCCTTGGAACATATATTTTTCATATGTAATTATGCTAACGAGATACGAAGCTTTGTCAATAAGCTATGTCTTCCAAACAAAATTAGTGATTAATACCAAAAGTTTATTTCACAGTTCCTATCAACCATTCTCCTAGGAGAAGATAAGCCTTTATTGCTAATAGTTTTTGGTGCTTATCTTTATAAAATCTAGGAAGAGAGAAACAAGAGATGTTATAAAAGGCTTAAAGAAAACTAGCTCATAACAGAAGTTATTCAATAGGTAAGAAAGCAAATTCTATCTAACTTTAAAGCTACAAAATGCAATAGGCTATTAGCTAGGTATGGAGAATCTAATAGAGGTATAAGATCAAAAGTAACAATATATTTGTAAGATTTCTTCTTTGGCATTTTAAAAAGTAAGCAGTAAGGCACAATAACTTAAAGTAGCAATAAATAGATATTCATAATACAAATAAGTTCAAATGTAAGTGAAAGCTTACCTTCAATTGCATAGAAAATTGCGACTATGGGAAAGGAACAGAAGAAGCACCTGTAAGGTGTTCAGTATATGGAGTAAAGAGAGGAACTAACACAGGATAATAGAAGACAATCCAATACTAGTGACCATGTGACTAGAACACTAATACACCTATGAAGAAAATAATATGAACTATTAGAGAGAGAACAAGAACCATTCCAAATATCCCTCGTTGACAAAACTAGTCTATTTTGTGTAAGTTATCTAACACCTAGACATGTGCCAGCTATGCATCTTAAAGGTGTGTTACTTGGATACTAAAGGAGTGGTGTACAAGTTAAGTGCTTAGTAACTTTTTCATGCAAATGATCTAAGAATAGTGTCCCTTTTTTATATTACCATGTAACAACAACTAGTTGTAAAACCTTATAATTTCCTACATGCAATGAAATTGTATAATTTTTCAATTGGTTAAAAGACAAAAACCCTTGTACTTAAGGAAAATTTGAAAAATACCCTTATCATATAGAAAATCACAAAAAAGTTCCTAAAGTTTGAAATTTTCTATTTAAAAAATCCTATGGAGTTGACTTTCATTAAAAGAACTAACAAAACTTTTGATGTGTTAAAAATATCCATGTGCACTAATAAAATTAAAGTGACACGGATCCAATCTTTAACCCGACCCTATCCTTTTGCCCAAATCAACTCTAACCATACGCTATCATTTCACCTAACTTAAGCTTAACCTGAAAATAACCCAACCTCGCCAACCCTCCTAATTGTTCCTCCAATTGAGAAACTTTTTACTATCGATAGACTGTTGCTTCTTAAGCATTCCTTTCTTCAACTTCTCTCTTCGTCTATATCTCTAACTGCATCTTTTTCACCTCTCTTTGTCAACTACTACTTCTCAATTATACTGCACTTTTCATCTATTCAGGGCTATATCTTATTAGGTCTCTTTTTTCTCTTTGTCTATATCTCCAACTATATCTGGTGACATGAAATATTGTGTGACTTTGGTTATTTTTTGCCTTTTGATCCCCATTTTCCTTCTTATACCTGTGCACCTTTAAGCCCTATAATATCCCCCTTAAGACATCTCTAAATATAAGGGATATTTCTTTGTAACCTAAAGCACTTTACATTTTTTTTTGGTATTCTTGCCCACACTCATGGTTGAATTAAAATATATTAATTTAAAAAGTAGTCCCATGTTGTATTAGAGCAGCATGTATGCTCCACCCACATCCATTGTTACATACAACAGCTACTCTAGATTTCTCAGTCTTGATATACACGCAATCGAAACCTTTCATAATAACATACTAGACTAGAGCTTATCTAAATGCATTCACCAGAGCAAATAATAAACCTTTAAATCAAATGGGCTCAGGATATCATTACCTACTTAAATTATTGGAACTTTAGCCTTATTCTCCCTTCTTAATTTGAACTGCCATCTAAATTCCAAAGCTCATTTGAATCTTTATATTATGAATCTGTATATATATCTAGTATATTATTTATTGGGACATTTTCTACACCACCATAAATAACCTTGTTCAGAGCCTCTTCACCAATTACCTCATCAAATATATTATTAGAATCAGCTGAACTAAAATCATCAAAGTCAATAACCACTCCTTCCTCACACTCATATGTTGAATCATCAAATTCACTAGTATCTACATCATTTGTGTCAGACTACCTTTCCTAGAAGTAAGTTGATTACTCCCTACAGTCTTACAATTAACTTGACCCTCTTTTAAACATCCTTTGTTATATCTCAATAAGGGATATATAATGCTATCCAAAAATACCTCCATAATCCATAACCTTTCTTTTTAATTAAATTAATCATATTGATGATGTGAGCCTCACTTAAGGTCTCTAATGCCATCTTCAAAAGAATCTTAAGGAAATTTATAACTAAAAACTCTAAACTCTCAATAGCGTAGGTCCTTCGATATGTATATGAACTATAACTTCATCAAATGATTCATCTCTACTCCAAAATATAAATTTATCCTCCTTTATAGTGTATGGTAGTGGTAAATTTAAAGGTTCCACCATGCCAAAATTGAAACTCAATTCTAAGGTTTGTCAAATAAGAAAGATAAATAAATAGACAAAAATAAGTTGTGAATTATTTCATTAAAGCTCTAACCAATCTTAAACAAATATAATTTCAAACTTAAAACTTTTTCTTTAATTATAATATGCAAGATATAGCATTAATTAATGTTTATTGATTTTGATAACTTAACGCTAAGATTAACAATCTATCTGTAACTCACTATTGTAAGACATAAAGATACTTACTAGATGACATTGGGAAAAAATGTAGTGTGAATAATAAATAGAAGCATAGCAGCGTATAGACAAATTTTGATCCTATTATATGATATGAATATTGATTCATAATGGATGTTGTTTTGTTACATAAAGTTTTTATTGACCTCATTGATTAGGAAGTGGTGAGGTAAATATTATATGATTGACAATTAATATAATTGAGAATAAGTAAGATGAAAAATTGAATAAAAAAACTAGAAGAGCTATAAAAATGGAAAAGCAACACATTGATCTACATTCCAAGAAACATAAAATTTGTAACTTTTATAACCTTTTCAACTCCAACTTTTTCAAGATTCATTTTCGTAAGATTAAACTTCACACCCTCACTCACAAATCTCAACATTAAAAAATAGAAGTAGTATTAGATTCCCTATCAATTAAAAAGATTCAAATAATAAAAAGTAGACAATTGTAATTGAAAATTTAAGGGACAATGCAAGGGAAGTCAAGGGACAATATAAGCACAATTATAGCTCACAATTTTATACATGTTATATTTATAATCAATAAAACACACTCCACCAAAGTGAAGTAGAGTAAAACAATTAGATAAGAAAAATACCAACCAACAAGAAACCCCAGGTAACTTTGTTGTTAGAAGTCATTAGGCCCCACCACTTCTAAAGGAAATTCCCATCCACTCTTCAGGGGTTGATACAAATGAATACAATATTACTCTCCCTCTCAAAGATGGCATCAAGAGAAGCTTTATTAGCTTAACCACCTAATCATATTTCACGTTATTGGCATCCTATTCTCTAAATAGCTTAATCTCTAAAACAAAAACAATTAAGAGTAGAAATATTATTAACTAATTTGAGAGGATATGGATTAGGTTGCTTTTATATCCAATAATCAATATTTCACTTAATGGTATGATTATTGCTTTTGATGTAAGAGGTCCCAAGTTTTATTCTTAAAATGGACAATGTACATCACTTTAAAAACCATTGACCATTTCATTTTTCTAGTCTTACAAAATTTTCACACAAGCAGCAATATTAAACAACAAATGTATCATAAACAAAGACTTGAAAAGTAAAAGAATGGGAACAAATAAAGGGAATTAATGTTCATAAAAGATGCACATGATGCTACAGAAATTTAACTTAAGGTCCATAGAAAGAAATTATATATATTGAGAATAAATAAGCACTTGACTTTATTATAGGGAAGATTTCAAATAATTAACCATTTTTTGTATATCACAAAGCCAAATCATTAACAATTTGCTTACTAAAGATGTTTATAATAGAGCACGATCTAAGTAATGACATAAAGTATTCCAGAATTCAATGTAATATTTAGCAATCTCTTGAAATCTAGCCAAGATACTCAAGTCTAAGAAGAAAAAATGGGATCAAAAGGAAAAAAAAAGAACCAGATTCACAAAATATTTTTTATCTTCAGATGTAATTGGAGATGAAAACAAAGAGAGAAAAAAAGATTTGGCAAGCAATAGCCTTGACTAAATAAAGAGAGTAGTAGAGTTGAGAAGTACTAGTAGATGAAGAGAGGAGAAAGAGATGTAGTTAGAGATGTAGACGAAGAGAGGAGATGAAGAAAAGAACGCCTAAGAAATAACAGTCCACTGACAGTGAAGAGTTTCTCAACTGGGGGAAAATTAGGTTTTTAGAGGGTATTGGTAGTTGGGTGGATTAGGAGGGTTAGGTTATTTATAGGTTAGGTTCGAATCGGGCAAAATGATAGGGTTGGGTTAAAGATTGGATCCATATCACCTTAATTTTATTGGTTAACATGGAACAATTTTGACATGTTAGAAGTTCTGTTAGTTTTTTTATAGAAGTCAACTCTAAATTTTTTCTTTTTTAGAAAGTTTAAATTATAAGGACTTTTTCTTTGATAATTCTAAAAGATAAGAGTTCTTCTAAAATTTCCCTAAGTACATGGAGGTTTTTGTCTTTTACCCCAAAATTCCAATTATCGAACACACTTGATTATATAGAATGAAATAATAAATTTAAAGTATTTATTCCCTCCATCAAAGCGTACAAGTATATCAATTACCACTTCTCGATGCATGATTTAATCTAATCAAATTCTTCAAGTAGAGTTAATCTATTTAGTTATCACTAAAGTGTTTGTTATCTAGTGCACATATCATACTTTACATGTCAGCCCTTCATATAATTCTTATGATTAAATATATGATGATTAGGATTAAACATAACAATTAGAATAAGATAATAAATTCAACCAAGTAATAGTCAAACTATATATTAATAATTTAAAAATCTATATAAGCTACATCTATAACACTAGTTAAGGGTTCTAGAAACTAAACATAATAAAAATTAAATATGAACAAATAAAACTCAATATAAAGAAAAGAGTAAAAGAAATAATTGATAGAAGTTGTCATTAACTTCTCCAATCTTGCTCCAAATCTTCCTCTAATGCTAAGAAAGAATGAAATATTCTAAAAACTAAACAAGAGTCTTATCAAAAGTCTATTAGAAGTCCCCTAAGTTAATTCTACTATAAGTATTTATATTTAGTGTTACAAAATTAGACTTACAGATTACTTAAGCTTGAGAAATAATATTTCCTTGTAAATTATGCATGAAAATCGGCATTCGACTAGCATCCAATGACCATTTTTATTCTAGAATCATGAAAATCGGCATTGGACTAGCATCCAATGACCATTTTTATTCTAGAACTTTTCTTCTTCGTGAGTCAGTATATAACTGTTAACTAACACTAAGTTGTAACCAGTGTCATTTTTGTTTTGTAACTTTCTTCTTAAAATAGTACAAGTTTATTTTCGTCCCATAATCAAATCCAATGTTGTTTTTATTCTAGTTCTCAGCTCCTCAGACCTTTGTGAAAGACAATTACCTATCACTTTGGTACATTCGACAACTGCTATGTTTTGTTTTACCAACTTCTCCACTTATACATCTTTGAGTCAAAATTGGCTTCTCATGTCTTCTACAAAGTTGATTTATACCTTTTTATCCTATAAATAACTCTAATCTCATCGATTGGATAATGTTGGAAGAAGTTTCACTCAAAATTGTTTTTCCTTTTCAAAATCATCACCTATAAGACAATAAACTAAGCATAAAAATATCATAAAATCTAAATCAAACAGACTATAAAAGTGAAACACCAAGTAATTTAATCTAAAATAACATGTAAAATATAGACCTATCAAATTCCCTCATACTTAACTTATTATTTATCCTCAAGCAATTAACGATATATAAACTGTAACTACTAACCTAAACTTTACTAGAATAAGAATAATTTCATTTTCATAGATGTACGATAACATTTAGCATATGCTATAAGTCTTTAAATCCCTATGTATCTTTAGTGAAGGAATTATAGTCTCCTGAGGATTTACTTAAATAATGCCAATAAATATTGACCTAAACACATATATATTAGTCAAATTTATAATCAATAATATAAGATACCTAAGATCCAAATCTCAACCAAATTATAAAACTTAAACTCTTGTTACTTCTTAAATAGATCATAATACAAACTAGACAATGCAAATACTATTTTACTTCAACCATTAAGCTCAAATAATTTGAATTGCTATGTCCTCACAAGGTATCACTCATTCATACAAGTGTTTAAAATTTTTTAGAGGTACCCTCAACTTCTTATTTTGTTAATGTACATACCATAAGCTTGAAAAATCATTTAATAGCCACTACAAAAATAGATATATACAAGAAAAAATCAAAAGGACTTTAATTAGGTGTAACGGGGCCAAAGGGTTAGTTAGGTCAAATCAAGGAAAAGGAAATACGAGAAACAAAAATATTCACAATTAGTAGAGCAACAAAAAGTATATAAATAGAAACGTCAATTCCTCACTTCACTAACTCCTCATATTCTTACAGTCACTCCTTTTCTTCATTTATTTCAAGCTATAAAATCTATGCCAACTAATTTTCAACACTTTATTTTCTTTTTATTTTTCTTTTTTATTATCAATTTAAATTGATATGAAACTCTCCTTTTACATTGCCTCTTTCATACACTTTACCAATTGCCCCACACTTATTTCCTTTCCATCCCACTCTTAAAACTATCAAAACACAAATAAAAGCTTTACTAATTATGAATTAGGGAGTAAGTACTTTTTTTTTTTTAAATTGAGAAAAAATTGCATTAACTTTAGTAAAACTATTACAACATTACAATGAACTCACCCAAAAGGAACTAATTACCTATTTATATAACTTACTACAACAAGAAAAGGAGTTACAAGTTCCACCTTTGCTTCATTCTTATTGATAGATCATTGTGTACTTATTTAGAAATAGCAAGTGCTCTAATTTCGTTGATGATGTCCTCGGCCAGATGTTGGTTGCTTTCTTCCTCCTCCTTATAAATTCATCTATTTTCTTTTTCTCCACATGATGTAGATTGTAATAGTAAAAGCTAATTTTTATAGGATCCCATCCTTCTGCTATTGTTTGGAAGAATTTATAATCCAACTCAGCGTTGCATTCCATTCATATGTATTGTAGTAGTTTTATAGCTTATGCAAAAATACTAAGCTCAAAGTTAATTTTCTTTTAAGCTCAAAGTTATTTAGGAAATGCTACTAAAAAAAGACTAAAATAATTATATAAGACTCAAAGGGGCTCACTAATAGATTAATCCATAAAAGATAGGCGATTTGGCTAAAACTCAATCCTAATTACCTATATTGTTTTAATATTTATACATATCTTACATGTAATTTCAAAAAGATGAAATTCAAGTTCTAGAAATTTAAAAGCAAAAAATATATCTACATAAGAAACAAAGATATATGGCATGAAGGCTTAAACTCCTTATTAGATCACTTTATTCAAATAAAAGCAAATCACTTAATAAATTCAGTTTCTTAGCATTCATAAAGTCAAAAGTTGCATATAATTCAGTTAATCATATTATGAATATAATTTTCCAATCAATCCCAACTAAGAATCATGCATAAAATCATGCCATCACCTTAAAATAATTAATAATAACCTAAAAATACAAAAATCTATGCGATTTGATCAACTATATTCTAACCCCACAATTATAATAATATTTTCCTTAATATTGTGCAAAAAGAGTAAAGTAAAAAGAAACAAAAAGGTATGAAAAACTCCCTGAGCACCTAGATAATTGAACTAGAAATTTCCCTTTATGACATTTTCAACCACATTTAAAAATCGAGACAATTATCTTTGGAGGCTCATAAATATTCAAATCCAAATTGCGTTTAAATATTCATTATTCTCAATTCAACAAACTAAGCCAAAAGAGAAGTTAGTTAAAATAACACATATGTAAAGTTATCTTAAACATTTTAAACCTAACTATATGTATGCATGCATTCAAACCATAATTATTGAAGTAATGGTGGAAAGCTTAGGTTTGGCTATTATACTGTCAGATTCCAAAATGAGATTGACACCAAATACACTTCAATAATAATGCTTTTATTTTGATTCTTTAGAGCGTTGCTCGCTCATAAGACTGACATTGGAGATACTTTTGATACTAATGCATGTTCTATTTTATCCCTACGCACTCCCTTATATTTTTTTGACACTATTGCCTATCTCTCTTTGTAACTACCGATTGTCCTCTATAGTCCTCAATTGACGCTTCAACCTAATTTTTTTTTGTCTTTTTTCCACTTAGTCTTCTCTCCATTACCTTTGACTCATTAAACAAGATGTGTATACATGTATGAACATACAAAAGTGTAAAAACCTAACTAAAGAAACTATATTAGGTAGAAAACACAAAGACTAATAGAGATTATAAGAGATTTTAACCTCCCACACTTAAGCATGACATTACCCTTAGTGACAAAAACATATGACGTTAAACTCAATTAAATAGGTAATTAAGGTTTATAATTCTCCCCTAGTTCCATACAAGTTTAGTGAGGTAAAAATCCAAGAAAGCCTATCACATAACAACATACAAAATAAATTCAACTTAATATTATTAAGAAGCAAAAACTAACAAAATAAAAGAATTTAAGGTTAGAATGTTGGATGGCCTACGAAAAAGTGATTTTTTTATGAGCCTCTTAGCCAGAATGAATTACAAGGTGGGACTAGTTATTGAAAGAAATTATATTAATACGATCCCACTATCACTCTCAAAGTAATGCTCAATCATTGGTTGTTGGCCATTAATAGCCTTGCATTTATACCTTTAACTTTAATGGCACCATAGCATTGCACCTTTATTACAATGATTGGTCCATACCATCTAGACTTCAATATCCCTACATACAATTTAGGTTGAGAATTAAAAAATAAACCTTTTTCATAACTTTAAATTCTCTCCTTATGGTATGTTTGTCATAAATTGCCTTGGATTGCTCCTTATAGATTTGTGCATTCTTAAAACAGTCTCTTTGAAACTTATCTAACTCATTCTATTGGAGCAACCTCTTCTCATTAGCTAACTTAATATCATAGTTAAGTTTCTTTATCACCTATAAAACCTTATGCTCAATCTTAATTAGAAGGTGATAAGATTTATAGATTAATCACCAATCTTTGATATTGAAGGATTTCCTATAAGCTTAAAGTGTATTGTCATGTTTTAATACCCAATCCCTCCTAAAAATATTAACTGATTTCTTTAAAATTTACTTAAGCTCCTAATTGGATACCTCTATTTAACCTCTTTTTTAAGAATGATAAGTTATTGAAGTCTTGAAAATGCAATCACCTGAACTTATTCTAGAAGTTGACACCATTATCACTAATGATAACTCATTAACAAAATAAGCAAAGATGTTTCCTTTTATGAATTTCACTATAGTTGCACTAGTGTTATTAGACAAAGCTACTGCTTTGACCCATTTTGAAATGTAATCAACTGCCATTAGGATATAAGTATTACCATACAAAGAGGGAAATTTTCCCTAAATCATCTAAATTGTATTACTACAAATCTCTCCAATGTAAATACTAAGGTGAATAGAGAGAAAAAACACTTATCCTTTTCAATTTTTTATTTATAGTTATTTTCTTTTATGTGGGTCTCTTTCCCACATGCTACTTGGTGTAAGGACTTCCCTTATGAGGATATCCCACGCCCTTTGATCCCTCTCTGTTTAGGAGAAATCGAACTCAAAGGACTTATAATACTAGTATAGGTGACTCAGGCAACTTAACACTCTGGTTATGCTCTTCTTTTATTTGTCAAAATTTTTATATTTTCTTAGCTCAAAAGGTAATGGTGAAGTTGACAAGCTATGTGAGAGCTCTCCTAATCTATAGAGCAAGGTAGTGTAAGGTAAAAAAGGACATGATGAGCTAACCATTAACTATGCTTTAAGTCTGAAGGAGTTATATCTCCGCACTTAGAAATATTAAAGTTAGGGCATCAAAATGGTTTTCTTCCCTTGTGGAATACTTTTTGGATATAAGACCCTCATTTCCTAAATACAATTATAGATAGTCTCCAAACAGAGTAAGTTGGGGCTTGAGAAAATGCTCTAACTGAGGAGGACTCATTCATCTTTAAATTCTCTAAAGATGCGAATCTACCAAGTATCTTAGAGCAAGGCCCTTAGTATATGGACATAAAACCTATACTACTTCAGAAATGGTACCCTGGGATGACTTTGGACAGAGAAAAATTAAGGTGATTCCATTATAGGTCAATTTCTATAATTTACCTTTAGAATATTAGACGAGGAAGGGCTTGAGTTTTCTATCAAATTCTCTAGGTAGGCCTTTATACTTAGACTCTCAAACATCAAAGTTAGAGAGATTAAGGTATGTGAGGGTGTGTATAAAGACCAAGAAGCAAGTTGAGTTACTTGATACACTACTGATTAAGAGGCTTTTAGAGGCTGGAGATTTAATTGACTTTGAAATTTAACTTTCATATACTTAGAAGCCAATTAATCAGGTCAAGAAGTGGAAACCTACTAGGAAATTATTCAAAATTAAGGCATATGCAAAACTTATAGGAACTCATGATATAACTCAAGCTAAAACTTAAGATATTATTAAGGTCTTCTTTCCAAAATAGATTAAGTAGTAAACAACAAATGAGAAAAATAAATGTATAGTTAGAGATTACCAAAGGAACAAAAGTTGGTCCTAATATTGTAAACAGATCTATGGTTTCAATACAGAATACTGAATAATCTTGTAAAGATTTGGAGAATCCCATAAGAAATATTTATGCAACTAAAGATGCCATTAACCATAATAAGAATAGTAAGGAGAACTTAACACTTTATGAGGAAGATCAATATATGTCTAGTAATGTAGATAATGCTTCCCTAATTGAAGAGGTCTTTACTGTGTTAGTTTCCACTTTTAAGAGTAGGTTTGGAAGGAAAGCAGGTAAGAAGAAACTTCAAATAGGGTCTCCCCATTTATCTTAATCATAGGTATTTTAGTAGTCCTCTAAAGAAACAAGGGTTAGAGATTTTATTTTAGACAAGAAGCCTATGTTTCTTAAGCAACTAGAAATAAAATAAAGCTATAGAGGCTTAATAAGAGCCTTAGATTTTAAGCTATAATTGGAGACACATCTCTAGTCATTCACACCATTTCAATGGTAGGTAGCAGTAGGTTATAACCCTACATTTATCTAGGTAAGTTTTATATGAATATTTGATATGAACTTTTTAACCGAATGTTGATATAAACTTCTTAAATTTATGTTAAACGTCATCATGTTTTTTAATCATTTTCTATTTTCTATTTTCTATTTATATATTTTGTTATTTATTATTTATTTAATAATGGTATTTTAAATACATGGCCTCCTTATGGGATTTTAAATCAGATTCCAATGATGAACTAATGAAGGTAGTTATTACTTCTCTAGCTAGGGAAGAGAATGAATATTTTAATTTACATAAGCAATTATGCAAAACTTCTACCCTATCAATTTTGAATAGGAATCCTAAAAGGATTTATGGGAACTTAAGAATGATCAAAACAATTTCTTCTACTTATGTTATGAGTTGAACAATTTAAGAGGCTTAAAGCCAACAAGTCATTTGACTATAGAGAAACAAGTAGCAATTGTCTTGATGAGTATAGGGCATAGTGAGACAACTAGAGAAAATGCAAAACATTTTCAACATTCGAACTGAAAAATTTCAAATTACTTTTGCAAAGTATTATATATAGTTAATCTTCTTGCAAAAAAAGTAATTACTCCACCATCTTTTACCAATAAACTTCCTAAGATTCGACATAATAAAAAATTCTTTCCATATTTTCAAATATTCATATACTTAATTACTATATTTATTATGCCCTTATGATTAATAAATATTTTAATAGTGTAATTTTATTTTCTAGGATTGCATAGGAGTAATAGATGGTACACATATTTATGTATATTTTCCAACTGATGAATAAATACCATATATGAGTAAAAGAACTGATCTAATAAAAAATATTATGTGTTGTTGTTTATTTGACAGTTTCACATATGTAATAGATAGACAGGAAGGTACTACAAATGACACTAGTGAATCAATTTCCTATACCTCCACAAGTTATTACAATATTTTAAATAAATATAGTAATCACGACAAATGTTTAACAACTTTTTATTAATACTATGTTATATATAGCTAATCTCTATTTAGTTGATTCAGGCTACACCAATATGTTTTGATTTCTTTCACTATATCAAGGTGAAAGATATCATTTGTGAGATTATACAAGAAGAGGAAGACCTGGAGATCCATAAAAATCATTTAACTACAAGCATTCTTCATTAAGAAATGTTATTGAAATATGTTTTGGTGTTCAAAATTCCCAATACTTTCAAATATGATGAGTTATGATATAAAAAATATACATTGTTATTGCTTATTGTGTTATACATAATCATATTCGAATGCATGGACAAAATGAAGAATTGTTTAACAGTTGTATTGAAAATAAAGGGAAAATTACGGAATGCGTACATAAAGATGCAAGTTTTCAAGTAGAGTATAATATCACTCCAGTATAACTTCAAAGTATATCTCAAAAATGAGATGAACTTGTTATACAAATGTAGAATAGTTCTAATTGATTTATGTTTCTTTTTGTAAGTGACACTACTATTATGTTTTAAAGCATTTTATTGTGATGGAAATCTTTTATTAATTAGAATGACTAAATGTAATTTTTTATATTTTTAGAATTTTATAATATAAAATTGATGTGTAAATTTCTCCAATTATATAAATATTCATACATTTTATTTCTAATCATAATGAGAATTAAATTAATCTAAGAATACAATTTGATATATTAAAAACAATTAAATTAAAGTGTAATATTAATATTATAATTAAAAATTTAAAAATAAGATGATAAAATAAAACCTATTTTTTAGTTTTTTATTGCAATCCTAACCAAGAAGGATTGTTTTCAATTTTTTATTACAAATCTCAACCATAATGGTGTCTTTTTAACGTAAAAACTAAGAACTAAAAACCACAATAATAAAAAGTGAAACCAAATATGACAGGACCCCATCCTACCGAATCAGGCGACTTGCCCGGCACTCCACGAAGACCCTTCAGTGGATATCTAGTTCCACTGGAAGCATCTCCACGAAGCTAAGCCTCATTT
>JAOQMM010134522.1:0-14406 GCA_027563515.1 Erythroxylum platyclados | reverse complement strand
TGTTAAGTATGTATATGCAATGCGATTCACAAATATGCCTCTCTGAATAGTGGATTCCTATGTGTAGGAATCGGGTCACTACATCAAGGTCCCTCAAAAACATAAAATTAAAGCTTAAACGCATGTTCTAACCTACAAAACACTTAAGAGCACAATTACGTACTAACTAACACAATCCTATCCTAAACATGCACTAATCATTCAATTTAACAACTAAACACATACTAAACCACCTACTAAAATATTATGCAACCTATAACTATCAGCCCACTAAACAAGTTGACACAAAAAGAAGAGAAATTTAAGTGGTCAGATGCCTGCCAACAAAGTCCTGAGAAATTGAAAGAAAGACTGACGATATCTCTTGTACTTTTATTACCGACAGGGAAGGGTATAGTGATGCCTCGAGACAGGGGTTAGGGTGTGTGCTCATGCAGAATGATAAGTTTATAGTCTGTGTGTCTAGGAAATTGAAGAAGTATGAGTAGAACTAGCCCACCCATGATCTAGACTTAGCAACAGTGGTTTTTGCATAGAGAATTTTGAGGCATTACTTGTATGGTTTTCCCTATAGGATTTTCATAAATCACAAGAGACTACAATATTTGTTCACTCAGAAGGAGTTAAACATGAGGTTAAGAAGATGGTTGGTGGATTAGATTAAAGAGGGAAAAAAACAAGATCCACAGTCAATGAAGTTGAAGACTGAATTTGAGATTAGGTAGAGAACATATCTTATAGTCAAGGAAGATGGTATAGTGATTAGGGGGCAACGATTATGTGTACTGGATATTGGAGACTTAAAGAAAGAGATCTTAGAAGAAGCTCACTCCTTAGCTTATACTATGCATCCATGTAGTACGAAAATGTACCATACTCTCAAAGAACACTAATGGCAGAGAGGAACGAAGAAGGAAATAACTGAGTTCATTTCTAGGTGTCTAACCTATCAACAAGTAAAAGCAGAACATTAGAAGCCTGTAGGATTAATGCACCTATCCCATAATGGAAGTGGGAAAAGATTACTATGGATTTCATAGTAGGACTTCTACAGAGTTAGATGGGACACGATGTTATAGAGCTGATAGTGGACAAGTTAACAAAGTCCGCACATTTCCTTCCAATCAAGAATGATTATCCCTTAAACAATTTAGTGCAGCTTTATGTGGATGAGATAGTGAGACTCCATGGTATGTCGATTTTTATTGTCTCAGACCGTGACCCTAGCTTTATATCAAGATTTTGGCCCAGTTTATAGAAAGCCTTAGGTACACGCTTGAAGTTTAGCACTACCTTTCACCCCTAGACGGATGACCTTTCACCCTTAGACAGATGGACGGTCAGAGAGGACTGTCCAAACATTTGAGGATATACTTACGTCTTGTGTTATGGAGTTTAGGGGGAGTTGGGACACGCACCTACCAATAATAGAGTTCGCGTACAATAACAATTATTAGGTCAGTATTGGCATGACTCCTTATGAGGCACTTTATGGGAGAAAATGTAGAACTCCAATATGTTGGGATGAGGTAGGTGAAAGGAAACTGATAGGTCTCGAACTTGTACAGGTGACAACAGGTAAAATTCAAGTTATTCAAGACAGATTAAAGATAGCCTAGGATAGGCAGAAAAGCTATGTAGATAATCGTTGAAGGGATCTTGATTTTGATATTGGAGATAGAGTATTTATCAAAATTTCTCCTTGGAATGACGTACTTAGGTTTGGGAAACGCAGTAATCTAATTCTGCATTACAAGGGACCATATGAGATCACATAAAGAGTTGGGTCAGTGGCATATCGATTAAAGCTACTAGATGAGCTCGCGAGCATTCATAATGTCTTCTATGTATCTATGCTTTGCAAGTACCTAGCGGACCCTTCATATGTAATTATAGAACAACCAGTGAAACTAAAGTAAGATTTGACTTTTGAAGAGGAACCAGTACAGATCCACTGCATAACAAGATCATTCCTTTGGTTAAGGTACTATAGAGGAATCACGCGATAGAGAAGCTATATAGGAGCCTGAGCAACAAATGCATACCTTGTATCCCCACTTGTTTTAACCATATATGCTTAGTTAAATTTCGAGGACAAAATTTTTTTAAGGAGGGGTGATTGTAAACCCAAAACCTTTTTCCTGTTATTGAATACAAATTGTTATGTTCGGTGAATAATAATTTTAGGGATCAAATCCCGAAAAAGAATTAAAATGTCCAAAATAAGTATTAAAGTCCAATGATACTGAAATAGATCTAAAATAAGTCCGATTAGTTGACTTTTCGGAATTTTTGAAAGTTTAGGAATAAAATTCCCTTTTTGGAAAATAATGGGTATTAATGATTTTTAAACCCATTTGAATTGTTTTTAAAAGCATCCAATCAATAAATATTATCCCGAATTAGATATTTCATGGTTAATTTGATGGTAAGAAGGTTGTGGAATATTTTTTAGTTTAATTTGGTTAGTTGATGAGTTACATTAATTAACGGGCAATTTGGTCTTTTTACATGGTGATAGTGGAATGATGAGTCAATAGAAATGGCCATTGAGGGAATGCCATGTGGAATGTACTGAAGGAGTATAAAAAGACAAAAACTTAAGACAATTGCTTCATTTTCTTTAACATAACCGTGAGCCCAAAAAAGAAAGGAGAAATGAGTATACGATACTAAGTGTCAATCCTATAAAGATTATATTTACTAATATTAACCCTCTTTCTACTATCTAACTAACAATTTATGATAATGGTGATTAATTGGATTTAAAATTTAAACAATATACTAAGAATATTTAATATAATTAATAAACTAGAATGGAAATTGAACTCAAAGAAACAATGGTACTAGAATTTAAAATCTCATGCAATTATGACTTAACACATTAATTGAATCTAAAGTTAATTGGACCATAGAAATTCCTCAGTTATGCTAATATCTTTCTCAAGACTATTAACGACTGATCCTAGGATTATTAATTAAAATCTCCTTCTAATTAAAACATCTAGAATTGGATTAATCAATATATGAATTTCATTATTAGGCTTGACCTTAATCAAAAAGATTTATTTTGACCTATCTTGAAATCTGGATGCAACTCCTTATAATTATGCTAGATCTATTCAAATAAAGGATTCCTTAATCTTGATTGCATGAAATCACACATGAATTAGCATACTAACAATATTAATTCAAGAATCATATAGAAAACATAATTAAATCTCAATGAAACTAAAGAATAAACTAAATTAAAATAGTCACTACAAAGTCCATCCTGGGGTTCATCTAATTCAGATACCATAAAGAGTTTAACTCTTAATCATATCCAACATGACTTCAAAGCTAAATAAAAAACACACACAAAAATTCAAGGAACATATGATGAGATCCCTTTAATCATTAAAAAAATTCACTCTAGATAAATGAAAATCCACTTTAAACAGATCACCTTGATCATTCTTCATTCTTTCGATTGACCTAAGGTTTGTAATTATATTTTTCAATGCTACTCTTTTCTTCTACCATTTAATTTTTCCTTTTAAAATTTAAAATATCATTATCTCATTTACATTTTTGCACTATATTTATTTCTTAATATACTTAATAGCTTTTTCATTAATTTTATACATCTATAAAATAATCAAGTCATAACATTTTAAACCTTCAGGTAATTAGCAAGTCTCTTTAGGTAGCATATTTAGATACAAAATGATATTAGAGAAAAGATCATGGCATACCTAAGCTTAATATCTAGTTATAAAAAGGTTTAAATAATAATAAAATATCTTTCTTTAATGGTAATAAGTTTTTATACTAATATTATATTAAAATTATTTCTCATAGCAAAAGAGTAAACCTTTAGAATATAGTTGAGAATGGGAAAAGAGTTTTTACCATTGAAGGAGATGTAACCAAAATGTTTTTCAGAGTAGAAAGTAAGTACATATAAATTATAAATTGCTTTGAATGCAATACATATTTATTTTTTGAATGAGGTGAAAACATATTATGCAAAAATTTGGCATACACATTACAAATGAAACAACTAATCATGTAAAACAAAGTAAAGTGAGAATGCTAGTATATTAATACCAGTTACTTTTATGTGAAAAAAATTAAATGTGAATTTGAAACCATAGTGAGGAAATAAAAATAAAATCTATGGTTAAATTTCTTAGAGTTTGCAGTTTTACATAAGACTTAAAATGACATAATATAAGTTCCAAGAGCTACATTATAAACCTTAATTATAAAGAAAAAGCCTAAATTAATGACATAAGGTTTGAACATGATTTTTGATTGATAAAATGAAAGGTAAACTAACATTTATAATTGATAAGAATGGTATTTGATTAGATTTTAGAAAGCTATAAATGGATTATAATGTGATTGTCTTAAATTAAAACATTCATATTAGATTAAAATGTTTACTAGATGAAAAAAAAAGGGATCTCTTTTAGGCATAAAATAAGGATAAACTTCAATTAAATGCTCAAAAATGAAAAAAAATCAACAAAAATATGTGTATATTCCTAAAAAGTTTACATAAAGCCTAAGTGGATTTATTGGACAAAATTAAGTCTTTGTGAGGTTTGATTTGTTTGACATTGAAATTTGGGCTTCAAAGTAAAATTTGAACTCAACTTTAAATTAGCCTAAAAGCTTAAGCCTATAAATAAAAGAGATAAAGAAAGTACTCCTTTATAAGAACTTAAAGTTAGGCTTGTAAATATGGCTATATTTAATTTCAGTTTTACTAAATTATTAATTGGATTATACATAAATTAAGTAGGCTCTCCATCTCTTTCACCTATACCCTCAACAAGCCAAATATTTTTACAAAAAAGAATGGGTTAGTCCTAACTAAACTTTCTTCATTAGGATTTTGAGTGATTATTTTTGGGCTAGGTTTGAACCTTTTAAGCATAATCTTGAAAGCTAATTTCTTTGTAAAATTTGCATTTATGCCCTCCCAATAATCCTAGAATAAGAATTATCATACTAAAGAAAATTAATTGAACATAAATATTTTGGAATAAGGCTTGAAATTGGTCTAAAAGGTAAAACAGTCAAGATTTGGTCCTCCAAAACACACAAAAGATCCAGGTCACAATCATGAAACATCAATAATTAATAAGAGCAAAAACTTTCGCTTTTTTAAGAACATTAAATTGAATAATCCTAAACAATAAAGCAACCATAGAGAGCTCCCAATTTTGAACAAAAAAATCATATAAACCTACCATGGAAAGGTCTAAGTATTGTTTAACCTCCCACCATACGATCCACCTTCATAATTAATAAGTTTTCTTCAAATGTGCTCTAACTCCATAAGACTAAATGTTACAAATTTTGAGGTAAATATGGCAATATTTAATTTCAATTTTACTAAATTATTATTTGGATTTTACATAAATAAAGTAGGCTATCCATGTCTTTCACCTATACCCTCAGCAAGTAAAATACTTTTACAAAAAAGAATGGGTTAGTCCTAGCTAAACTTTCTTCATTAGGATTTTGAGTGATTATTTTTGGGCTAGGTTTGGACCTTTTAGGTATAATCTTGAAAGCTAATTTCTTTGTAAAATTTGTATTTATGCCTTCCCATTACTCCTAGAATAAGAATTATCATACTAAAGAAAACTAATTGAACATAAATATTTTGGAATAAGGCTCAAAATTGATCTAAAAGGTAAAATAGTCAAGTTTTGGTCCTCCATAACACACAAAAGATCCAAGTCACAATCATGAAACATCAAAAATCAATTAGAGCAAAGACTTTTGCTTTTTTAAGAACATTAAATTAAATAATCCTAAACAATAAAGCAACTATAGAGAGCTCCTAATTTTGAACACAAAAATCATATAAACCTATCATGGAAAGGTTTAAGTACAGTTTATCCTCCCACTATATGATCCACCTTCATAATTAATAAGTTTTCTTCAAATGTGCTCTGACTCCATTAGACTAAATGTTACCAATTTTGAGATAAATATGGATATATTTAATTTCAATTTTACTAAATTATTATTTGGATTTTACAGAAATTATAGGCTCTCCATCTCTTTCATTCATATCTTCAATAAGCCAAATACTTTTACAGAAAAGAATGGGTTAGTCCTAACTAAACTTTCTTTATTAGGATTTTGAGTGATTATTTTTAGGCTAGGTTTTAACCTTTTAGGTATAATCTTGAAAGCTAATTTCTTTGTAAAATTTGTATTTATGCCTTCCCATTACTCCTAGAATAAGAATTATCATACTAAAGAAAACTGATTGAATAAATATTTTGCAATAAGGCTCGAAATTGATCTAAAAGATAAAATAGTCAAGTTTTGGTCCTCCATAACACACAAAAGATCCAAGTCACATTCATGAAACATCAATAATCAATAAGAGCATAGGCTTTTGCTTTTTTAAAAACATTAAATTAAATAATCCTAAACAATAAAGCAACCATAGAGAGCTCCTAATTTTGAACACAAAAATCATATAAACCTATCATAGAAAGGTCTAAGTATAGTTTATCCTCCCGCCATATGATCCACCTTCAGAATTAATAAGTTTTCTTCAAATGTGCTCTAACTTCATAAGGCTAAATGTTACCATGCATTTGTGCTAACTCTTGTCCTATATGAACTAAGTGTAGGAAGAGACACAACCTAGAACATCGCCTAGAGAGAGATCGTTGATAGTTGCAGATTGTGTAATGTTTTAGTGGGTAGTTTAGTATGTGTTTAGTGGTTATATTGAATGTTTAGTGTATGTTTAGGTTAAGATTTTGTTATTTAGTTAAATATTTGTGTTTTGAGGTTAGAGCACGCGATTGAGCTTCAATTTTATGTGTTTGAGGTGCCTTGAAGTGTTTGCTAGTATTTCAGGGAAAATATCAAAGAACGAAGGAGATTCGGAGGAGGCTCGAACTAAAACAGAGGGCCATGATCGTGGCCAATGAGCCACAATCGTGAAAGAAAACCAAACAGAGGGCCACGATCGTGGCTAATGAGCCACAATCTTGACAGAAAGCCAAACAGAGGGCCATGATCGAGGCCTGTGCATAGACAGACGTGAACTGCCTTACATACTTAAGTTTTTTATGGGCTTTTTGGACCTTTCGGACCCAGAAAAAACCCTAGGGTAACTCAAAATAGAAATACTATAAATAGGAAAGAGATGGAACCTTAAAGGAGCTTTACATTCTGCCACATTTGGAAGACTCCAAGAGAGAGAAGGAAGACGAGAGAAGAGGAAGGGGGGAGAGAGGAAACGAGTCTTTGCAGCTGCTGCCTTTCCTGAGTCGTTCGATCCTTTCCAAATGATCATTTCTTTCATCTTTGTATTCTTTTACTTTGAATGTTAAGATGACTATGAGAATGATGATTATGGGTTTTGGATTGTTGATGATGCTCTAACTTTTCTTTAGGGATTTTGAATTGATTCAATGATAATCTAGTTATCTTTTATCTTGATTGATTGGGTGTTGTGATTAATTGCGGCGTTTGCATGTTTTGATAATAAACTGAGAGGATGAACCAAATAAAAATGATTGGGTTGGATAAATGAGAGTTAAACGACTCAATAGACCATGCGATTAATCAAATTAGTAATTTGTCCGGAGAGAGATCCCATGTGAGGACCTAGTTGTTCATTAGAACACTTAGGAACTAATTAGGTTATGGGCTGATTGTTAATTGAGAGATCACATTTTTAGTTACTCAATTTAATTAGGGATTATCTGTTAGGGCTTAGTGATTATAACTTGAGAGAGAGTAATCCACCCCTTGATAGTCTAGAACTGACACCATATTAACATATAAGTGACTAGATTAACATTGATGATAGGATAAATCCCTTCCTTCATAATTGGTTAATTCTTTTGGTTGTTTTTCAATTGTGACTTTTGTGTTGCTCAAATTTAATTTCGTTTGTGTTATTTTTACAAATTAATTTTTCGACAATCATTTTATTAATTTTTCTGAGTCTTAAAGAACTTAGGATTAGATTAGTTCTCACCTCCTCGTAGGATCGATCTCTCTTTTACTACAATTCACGACCAATACACTTGCGGTAGTTGAAGGTTTTAATTAGATTAAAACTTAGCATATCAACAAGTTTTTAGCGTCGTTGCTAGGGAGGTGTAGGATTAGTTTAATTCTTTTAGTCTAAGGAATTTTCACCATCTCTTGTGATTTTGGTACCCAATCATAAGAAATTAAAAAAAAAAGACTAAGAAAGAATGAAGAGAAGGAAGTTTGGGCATAAAGTAGAAGACACATCAATTTGGACATCACAAGGCAACAATGAAGAATCCGCAAAAGTTAAGTGTCAAAAAGAGATAAAAAGAACGATGATGGAGGAACCACACTATAGGGAGCAAAGGACCTTTGTAGACTTTAATGAAACACAATTTGGTAGAGGAATTCATCATCCTTATTTGAACATGTACTATCTGGGGTGGCAGTACCATCTAGATTTATGTTGGTCTAACAATGTAAGGACTCATGGGATATCAAGACCTATTAGAATTTCAGCAAGATGAGTCCAGTTTATGGGATTCCAAATTGGACAAGATCATGGATAAGCTCACAACATGGAAGAGGCCCAGAAGAGACTAGAAGAGAAGTTTAAGCAAGTAATGGAAGACCATGCCTCTTCTATTCACAACCCAGAGCTTCAAATGAGATAGCTTTCCGATGAATCTTGTAAATGAAGTGTGAAAAACTGTTTGAGCAATATGGAAGTACATCCAAGAGAGTAGTGTAGGCTATCACACTTAGAAGTGGGAAAGAGCTAGAAGCATCAGCAGAAAAATAAGTTGAATCTTACCTTATAGAAGACCAGGAGAAGAAAGAGGGTGACTTATTCAGGAAAATTGATGTAGTCGAATCTTTAAAAGAACAAGAAGAAGAAAAATAGATGACAACGGCCATAAAGCTTGAAGCAGATATGAAGGTCTCTGTTCATAAGTAAAAGAAGAAGAAGAGATGAGGGTGACTAAGGAAGAGAAAGCATAACTCACCCTCTTACAGGACAAGTTGTTGGATTTGATAGAGGATTTATGGAGTTTCGTTATATACTATTTTGTTAACAGATTGTTACTTAAAAGGGAATTATTGGATTTACTTGGTTTTCTTGATTTGATTAATTATGTTCTTTTGATTATCTTGAACATGTAGCTCGTTTAGAAGCTACTAAACTGAAACTAGGCAACACAGGTGGAAGCAAGCCACTCATAATTGATCCCGGATGAGTTTTGAAAGATGCAAGGTGAAGCTAATAACCATAACTTAGCGCGTTTAGTAGTTAGATTTAAATTGTTGTATAGTTAGATTTGTTTTAAATTCTAAAATAAGTTTTGAATAATTTGGAATGGTTTGGATTGTTAATTCTCTTCCTCTCTTGAATCACTTATAAGATAGGAAAACACTCTCGGTGTCAAGCGGATTTGGTCTCAACACTATCGCCATCACCACCTTTTTCACTATAACAGTTTTATGTTCTAAACCTTTCTCTTTTAAATTCTATCTTTATGTTTCATTTTATTTTATTTTTATTCCCACCTTATATGTTGTTGTTTGCTCTTCTCACATTGAGGATAATGTGTTGTCTAAGTGTGGGGAGGGATGTGTGTTATATGTTTTTATTTTGAATGTGAATTTTTCATATCATATGTTAGTTGGTTTTAGGTTGCATGATGTGTTTTGTATGAATGTGTCAATGGCTAGGACTTAACGGAAGCGGTTTAACTTTGAACATAGTGTTTTAGGTTGCAAAGATTTATTAGCTTGTGAAATTGGTGACCTAGGTTACTTTGGTTAAATATACATGTTAAATAGGATATGATGTTAGTTTATTCACCATAGAAATTTGTCACATTCATTTATAATTTTAGGCCAATCGAATAAGTAGCATCGTTAGTACCTTTTTATGAGAATTACTAGCTAAAGAAATGAGGTAGGTAACAATAATAAAAATAATAAAAAATGCGTAAATCATAAGCAAATAACTATTTTGTTGGCCTTCGGGTTATGAATAGAGCTAGTAGTCAGTTGAGAATGTGATATAGCTGAGTAATCGGGGGACATTTATCACAAATGCTTGTCTTCGCGTCAAAAGGCTATAATGACATTCCAACCAAGCCGCTTAATAAAAACATAACCTAGTTGAGTAACCGAATCGACATTCATCGTAAATGTTTGCCTTCGCATAAAAAGGCTAGGTCATGTCAATCAAAATCAACAAAAATAGTGTTTTGTCTAATAGGCCTACCAATCTTTGTGAATAGTTTAAATTTTCATGAAAACTTACTTAGGGATAGTTAAAATTTTGATTGACTGAATAATTATCAATATGTATTTGCAAGTGATAGGGGTGAACAAACTTGACATTAAGGTCTTGATTATTATGTATATTTAATCTAAAGTACTAGGTTTCAGAAGTTAATAAGTTAGAACACTTTGAAAGATAGTATTTGTAGTTAAATTTCTTTCGTTAAGTTTAATGCCATTACCTCATTATTGCATATGTGTGTATTTTGTGATTTTATTTTGATGTTTGTTGTTTTGTTTTACTTAAGGATAAGCAAAAGTTTAAGTATGGGGATGTTGAGAGCTGTAGATTGTATAATGTTTTAATGGATAGTTTAGTATGTGTTTAGTGGTTATATTGAATGTTTAGGTTAGGATTTTGTTATTTAGTTAAATATTTGTGTTTTGAGTGTTTTTCGGGTTAGAGCATGCGATTAAACTTCAATTTTATGTGTTTGAGGTGCCTTGATGTGTTTGCTAGTATTTCAGGGCAAATATCGAAGAATGGAGGAGATTCAGAGGAGGCCTGAAACAAAACAAAGGACCATAATCGTGGCCTCCGTGCAGATAGACACGGATGGCCTTCCGAACTTAAGATTTCGAGGGCCTTTCGGACTTAGAAAAAGCCCTCAGATTGCTCAAAACAAAAATACTATAAATAGGAAAAAGATGGAACCCTAAAGGAGCTCTACATTCTGCCACATTTGGAAGACTCTAAGAGAGAGAAGGAAGAAGAGAGTAGAGGAAATGGAGGAGAAAGGAAGCGGGTCTTTGCAGCTGTTGCCTTTCTCAAGTGTCCGATCCTTTCCAAGTGATCATTTCTTTCATCTTTGTATTCTTTTACTTTGAATGTTAAGTTGAATATGAGAATGATGATTATGAGTTTTGGATTATTGATGATGTTCTAACTTTTCTTTTGGACTTTTAGTTGACACAATGTTAATCTAGTTATCTTTTATGTTGATTGATTGGGTGTTGTGATTAATTGTGGTGCTTGCATGTTTCGGTAATAAATTAATTATGGTGCTTACATGTTTCAGTAATAAACTGAGAGGGTAAATCGCATAAAAATGATTGGGTTGAATTAATGAGCTAGACCACGCGATTAATCAAATCAGTAATTTGTACGGAGAGAGATCCCATGTGAGGACACGGTTGTTCATTAGAACACTTAGGAACTAATTAACTTGTGGGTTGATTGTTAATTGAGAGATTACATTTTCAGTTACTCTATTTAATTAGGGATTATCAATTAGGACTTAGTGATTATAACTCGAGAGAGAGTAATCCACCCCTCGATAGTCTATAATTGACACCATATTAACATGTAAGTGACTAGATTAGCATTGATGATATGATAAATCCCTTCCTTCATAATTGGTTAATTCTCTTGGTTATTTTTCAATTGTGACTTTTATATTGCTCAACTTTAATTTCATTTGCGTTATTTTTACAAGTCAATTTTCTGACAATCATATTCTTGTGTTTAGTTTTATGTTCTATTTTTATTTTCATTTTATTAATTTTTCTAAGCCTTAGAGAACTTAGGATTAGATTAGTTCACACCTCCTCGTGGGGTCGACCCCTTTTTTTACTACAGTTCACAATCTGTGCACTTGCGGTAGTTTAGAATTTTAATTAGATTAAAACTTAGCATGTCAACAGTGATATGGTGTTAAAAAAAGACATAAAGTAACATGGCCTAAGCCATGATCATCCTAAAGACCATGTACTAATTTGAAAAGAAATAGAAAAATTTCAAAATATGAGAGTGTGCCAGATATTTTGTCTTCTTTAAACAAAATAAGAGGATGCACTACTTAGGCTGCAACCATAGCTCAGCCTCTATCAAAGGGTGTGAAAATATATATAAAGTATGAAAAGCCTAATTTTTGGAATTTTTTTAAAGACTTTGCACTTTAGACACATCTTTCTCTTTAAAGGTTAGGGTTAACTGTCAAAGGGTCTAGAAACCATGGGCAGGCCAAATCCAAGACTACTTTCGTCAAAGAATCAAGATCCAATCATCATCTCAACTGATCAAATTATCATCAAAAATAAGATTTTCATCTAAATTTACTTGTACCATGTTTTATTTATTTATTTATTGCTTTCGATTAGTAGCTAAATTATTTTTATGTTTTGATGGGGAAAATCTTAGTTTTTATTTTTATATGGATTGATTCATCTTAATTTATAAAATAAGATATATTTTTATAAATTGCCTTTGATTTATCGTAATGCTTGATTTAATTATGCTAACAACTATATCTGATTTTATTTCACTTGTGGACACCTTAAGAGAGCCTCCCTTTTAATGAACCACAATATAGCACATAAGGGTTAAATAAAGTGCTCAAAAGTGGCCTACATAATCTTTATAGTGTTAGGTTGAAAACTTTCATAAGATTTCATAGATTTTAGTGCATTCAAATTAGCTTGATAAAGATATGAAATACTTAATCAAAGAGTAGATGGTTATACCTTGAAAGAGTAGAATTTCAGTGGTTAGGAGATCCTACCTTTCTAGTTTGTATTTATTATATGTTAATTGAAACCTAAAACCAAAAATAATATTAGGGGAAGAGCTCATCTAAACATTAATATTAGATTGAATTCTCTTTTGATAAATTGTTTTGCAATTGATTCTCTTAACTACCTATTTATGTTTTATTTTAATTTATATTTCATTAATTAAAATCTATCAAATTCACTCTTTTATTTACTAGGTTTAGATTAACTACTAGTTTTTGGTTTTCTAATTCGTATAGCTTCCTTGATGGATTGATTGCTACTTATCATTATATTACTTGCTAATAATATCTGCACATACTTTATATGTGGGTAATAAATTAGTAATAGAAAAATTTATAATTAGATAGACAATACAGCAATCATGCACCAAAAGAGTATAAAATACTTTTTAGATTTGTATAGGCCTCTTTTCCATTAAGATGGTGTGAAATAAGCCTATAACAACAAAAGTTCAGTATAAAACCATGTGGCACTTTTTTCAGATTTCTGATATGTTAGATTTATATCAAAAAGATTATTTTTATGCAAATACATATGCTAGAAATTATTACATCATTAAGAGAGCATTATGTCACTCAACTTATCCATCAAGAGTTATAAATGCATACATGAAATATCTTTTAGGTCTTACATGAAAGTTTCTTATGGTGACATGATTAGAAATTTCTTTTTAAAGCAATATTTGTTAAGTAAATCTAAGAATGTATTGGGTTGAAAAGAGTGCAAATGCTAAACTCCTATGACCCAAGTTTATGAAATTACGTAAAACATATTAATTTCCTTGTCTTATAGGTCAATTTCAAGTTATAGTAAATGAATAAAAATAATTATTATCACCTCTATTAGCATAATATATGCAACAACCATAGTACCTCAAGCAATTTATTTTAAAGAAAAAATCACCAATAATTCTCATATAAGCCAGAACAAGGAAAGCGGTATCAAAAAGGACAATTTTTTAAACAAATGAGGATCAAAGGACATAAATATTATTGGTACATAAAATGATGTAACCATTTATTTTCATAATGATCTTATATGGGATATTGACTTGATCTTAATATTTAAGGGGATAAAATATTATTGCACATAACTAAAAATAAAGGTAAAATTTTTTGAAAAGTTATATGAGCATTAAGAATTGCGACTATCAAACCCCCACCTTATCAAGGTCTGGGGTGGACTGCATAGTGCTAAGCTAACCCTATGAGCACACATGACTAATCCTAATTATACGTTCTATCCATCTAATCACCATTAAATTAATAAAATATTTTAAGTCCAAATAAGCATAATTCATTCATTCATTCATCATAATATTTTAAGTTTAATCTCAACATCATTTACTATATAAGTTCAAATCCTACATAATAACAGCATCCTATTAATAATAATAATTTATGTTTATAACTCCACAACCACACTAATTCCCCTAATTTCTACATTGATGTTAGGTTTGTCAATGGGCTGGGCTGGGCCTGGGTCGTCGATGCCCCGGCTTGGCCCGGCCAAAAATAATCTCGGGCTGGGCTGACCCATAGCCCTGGCTGGCCGGAGGCATCC
>JAOQMM010134458.1:0-14430 GCA_027563515.1 Erythroxylum platyclados | reverse complement strand
ATAAACTCACTAAGTAGGGTTTAGGTATTACCAATTTTTGCGACAGCATGTTGAAGTCTGTGCAATATTCCTTCATTATACCCACCCAAACTAATGATGCTAATGTTGTTTTCAAATTTGTGAAAGAAAATATTTTTAGCAGGTTCGGGATTCCGCACGCTAACATAAGTGATGGAGGAAGTCATTTCTGCAATAAGTTTTTTGATAAGCTCATGAAGAAATATTCCATAACTCACAAGGTGATGACTCCCTACCATCCACAAACTTCTGGACAAGTGGAAACAAGTAATAAACAGATTAAGGGGATTTTGGAGAAGACTGTGCACCCAACACAGAAGGATTGGTCAACAACATTGAATGATGCACTTTGGCCCATATCGCACGGCTTACAAAATTGTCTTAGGAATGATCCCTTATCAGCTTGTTTTCGGGAAAGCCTGTCATTTACCGGTCGAGGTTGAGCATAAGGCATTATGGGCAATCAAGATGGTGAACCTAAATCTGGATGATGGAGAATGGGAGCGTTTGCTTCAAATTTCAAAATTAGATGACCTCCGGAATGAGGCTTACAAGAATTCCAAAATTTACAAGGAAAGAACAAAACGCCTTCAAAATAAGGATCTTGTAGGTAAGCTCTCATACCTAGAATGAAAATTCTGTTGCATAATTCTTGGTTGCGTTTATTTCCATGCAAGTTGAACTCAAGGTAGAATGGGCCATTTAAAGTGATCAAGGTCTTTCCATATGGAGTCGTGGAATTGGAGAACCCGCGAACAAAGGAAGCCTTTAAGGTAAATGGCCATCGAGTGAAATCGTATTTGGAAGGAGCAACTGAGAAGAAAATCATGGAATCCATCAATTTAAGCGAGCCAATTCAAGCATGACTATTTAGGCCGTCCAGCTACAAGACATTAAAGAAGCGCTTAATGGGAGGCAACCCATTTAATTTTCACCTTATTCTTGTTTTAGTCCTGTTACTTGACTTTTTATTTCTATTTTTATTTGTTTAATTTAATTTAATTTAATTTTCTTCTTGTTAAAAAAGAAAAGAAAAGAAAAGAAAAGAAAGGGGTTCTAAAATTGTAGTCACGGGCGTGACTCCTCAGTCACTCTACCCATTTTTAAATCCTTTTACCCTAATTTTTCTTCGTTCTTCCAGATTTGCGTCCAATTGTTTTCTCCAGTCAGCGTCGTATGCCTCCAGCCACTCCACCACGCATTGCTGTCTCCATGCAGCGCACACCTTTAACAGCTCTTCTATATACCGCCGCTCCACCAAGCTGCGTCACACTGCACCGTACTCAGCTCTGCAGTCCTCGCATCCAGATTTGCTTCTCCTCCGCACATCGCACACAACACGTCTCGCACCCAGCCAACAGCACTGCACGCACCATGACTCGCACCGTACAGTATTGCACTAGTCACCTAATGCACGCCCATGCGACCATCACGCAGGCCCGTGTGTCACTCTTTTCCCAATGCACACCCATGCATCACTCCACAGACAGATATGCCTCCCAAGACGAAACAACCAAGAGTTACCTTGTTTCCACCACACGAGCTAGGTATCTCGTGCCTCAACTTCGAAACTATAGAGCACCAGTAAAGATATGCCTTTCTTAAGGATCGTCAAATTATTCTGAAAAGATTTCTAGATTCTCAAGCACTTATTGAATTAGGAATATTTGATCAAGTCCATGAGTTGCTGCGAAATGTAAGCTGGGAACAATTTTCTGGATTTAAGAAAAATTCTTATGTGGAATTGACTTTAGAGTTTCTGACTACTTTAAAAGTAGTCCATGAAACTACTGCTAGGGACATTGCTGGTAATATTAAATTTCAATTAATGAATGCATATCATGTGATCACTTTAGAAGTGTAGTGATTTATGTGATTATCCTGAGGATTTTGTGGCAAGCGCATTTTGGTCCCAAGTGACCAATTCTAGGAAAGTGTTTTCCCCCAGTAGGTCTAAATCATCTCCCATCGTGGACCCTTCCCTTCGCTATCTCTATCGATTTTTAACTTTTACATTATTCGGTAGAGGAGATAACAACGGGGTAGTTTCTAAAGCTGAATTATTTATTTTGTGGTGTATGGTAAGTGCTAAACCTTTTAATGCCAGAATTTAGTTAGCTGCATATTTAAATGAGGTGGCCCAATCTAATGCAGGTAAGATAGTAGTTGGGGCATTCGTGACCCAAATTGTAGAACATCTGGGCCTACTAACCGAGAGAACACCAATGCTGCTAGTTTCGGGCAACTCGACTCTAGACTTAAAATCCTTGGTGTCGATGAAGGTTATCAGGAGGCAAGGTGAGTGCTATGTTCTTATACAAGACGACACAAGAGAAGCTTCAAGCCTCAAGCGAACTCGAATGGCAGAAGTGGAGGCTACGCAAGAAGATGATGTTCTACCGCCCGAACCCATGCATCAGACTTCCCTAGCTACTTCCGCAGAATACCAATCCTTGCTAACTCAATTGATGGCATTTGAACAAAGAACAAATGACAGGCTCAACAACATTGGGGCTAGGGTGGCGGAGATCAGAACCTTCATGGCCAATCTAAATGCTCGCTTTGGACAGCCTCCACCCCCATTTTAGTATTGTATTCTATCCTTTTCCTTTTTATTGATTGTTGTTTTAATTTCTTTTAGTTTTAATCTTTGTCCTTGTTTATGTTTTGTTGCATTTTTGATCCCTTTTTATCTTCTTATCACATTAGGGACACTGTGATATTTAAGAGTGGGGGAATATTCGTTAAAAAATATATTTTTGTGTTATGTGTTTGTTTTCCCATTTAATAGTTAGAGATGTAGGGTCATGACATAAACTCGATTGGGATTAGAAATGCATAATATGAGTGAATGAATATACTGGCATGCTTAGACTAATTGACTTGGATTTTGTTTAAAGGGACATTAGCTTGTTGTGATAGATGAATGACACTTTTCACTTGGTAAGAAGTTGAACCTTTTTGAAATATTAAAAACCAAATTCAAGTATTCTTTGTTGAGAGTGTTCTTTCATGATTAGGGAACTCTAGAACTTGCCTACAAATACTAGTCGAGATCACATAATCTTATGCAAACATTAAAATGATGAAGACAGTTAGGATTTACCCTTTTGCTTAAAAAGCCACCCTAACGTTACCCTTAGTGCGCCCCTTTGAGCTTAACGTGAACCATTTCTTTCTTTAAACCCAAAATATGAGCCTTAACCTTGATTGTTTATCCTCTTCATTACACCTACCGTAAGGGCAAGTTGAGCATTTAAAGGGGGGGGGTGGTAATTGGGTTTAGGAAATAAGTGTGGGGGGAGTTTAGCATGTAGTTGGCTTTTAAGTTAAGGATGGGATAGGGTTGTACTAATTTGTACCTCTCCTTTACATTTCTACTCTTCTAAACTTATCTTGTTTTAAGTAGAAAAACAAAATAATAAAAAAAAGAAAGAAAAGAAAAGAAAAGAAAAAGAAAAAAATCAAAATAGAAAAAAGAGAGAAAGAAAAGAAAAGAAAAGAAAAGGAAACAAGAAAGAAACTAAGAAAGGAAGAGTAGGTAAGCAGAAAATGAAAAGAAAGGAGAGAAGCAAAAAGAGAGGGGGATTGGGAGCGTTAATCTTGTTAAATTAATAGGAAAGAATTGAGTGTTCTATGCTTTAATTCTCTTTACTATTTTAAATGCTCAATTTGCTCTGTGGTTTTTAAACTGAGATATTCCTTTTTCCTACTTTTAGCTCGGCCCTATTACAACTAAAATAAAGACCTTCGGATTGATGTTTGTGTTTTATATGAGTGTTGGAGATTGGATTAGTAAGAAAGCTTATGGTAGATGCCTTAAATGAAATGAACGATGAGTGAATACATATCCTACCTTTGAATGATTGAGAGGTTGGAGAGTGGAGTGAATGTCTATCACACTTGTTAATGGTTCTTTGGATTGAAGTGTTTGTTGTTTTTGGCTAAATATGTGGAGAATAGTCTATTCACTGAATATTATGAGTTTCAAAGTCATAGTTTCTTTGGGAAAGTTGTTGTTTACATTGTTTGTTCTTGTATAGTCCATTTTTCTTTATTTTTGCTTAGGGACAAGCATAGTTTAAGTGTGGAGAAATTGTTGTGTCCAATTTCTGTTGAATTTTGCTTACATTCATACCTTAATTGTGGATAGTTTTAATCCAAATTTGTAGTGAATTGAGGTAAAATGGTGTGAATATTGCATTAATCGTATAGTAGATTTTTTTTGGCATGAAATTTCGCATGAATGCCTTAGTCACACCCGTGACCATGTGAGTCACGGGCGTGTAAGCATTGGTCACACCCTTGACCATATAAGTCACGAGCGTGCAATCATTGGTCACATCCGTGACTACATGAGTCACGAGCATAAATTACATGGTCTGGTAGTGATTGGTCACACCCGTGACCTATAGCTGCATAGGTATGACGAAGGTGGTCACACTCATGACCACCTCCTGTCTATTTTATTTGATTTGTCCATTTTTATGATGTGTCAGCAGCAAGGAGAGCACGAAAAACAAAACCTAGACGAGAATAGAAAGAGGGGTGGTGGTAGATAGGAGAGGCATTCGATATTTCATTATTCATTAGAGAGGAGACAGAGAACAGATAGAGAGAGAAAGAGGAAGACGAGAAGAGAAACAAGAAGGGGAAGAAGACAGAAACATAGCAAATAGCTAGAAACAGAGAAGTATTCAACCATTTGGTGAGCATAAGCTGAAGTAGGATATGGGAGCTAATGCGAGAAGTTTGATATGCGCAGGAGACCATCACATCCCAGTCACTGGATCCCTGTTTGCTTACTCTGTGATTCATCCATTGCATTGTTTATTGTTGTTCACTAAACTTGTTACTTTCCTAGTTTAGTCGATTGTTACTTGTTTTCTTTTCATAGTTCATCTACTTATTTGCTTGGTTTGTTGCTTAAATACTTCACTTATACTGATGAGAATGGGATTGGAGTGTTTAATGATGATGAATCTTGTGACATCTGTGATGGGCCAATTTCTTTTTCTTGAGAATTAATGTAGCTAATTCGGTCGAATATGCATGATTAAGTTATAATTTTATTGTCTCATTTATTATTGTAGTTTCTAAGCTGAATGGATGGAATGGCATGACCAAACCTTGCATCATTTTAGTGTTAAATGAAGGACCAAAAAGAGAAATTTAATACGGATTGAGAAACTATAAATGCTTAGGTTATGAATTAGAAATATATTAACCTAAGTGGTAATTAGTAGTCAGGATTCCATAATTAATTCGGATGATAACTTGATGAATACGAAAGTTATACTAGTCCATTGTTCGAGTTGATTTAGAACCCAACTGTTAATTTTGGTAACACAACTATCCAATCCTTTCCCTTAATCATGTATAGGAGATTAAATTAGTGAAATTAATTCTCAAGAGTCTTCCATTTCAATTAATCTATTCATTTTTTCTTCCGATTAAATCTGTTCACTTTTCAGTTTAATTGCGTATTTCTCTTTTAAGGCTTTCGCTCATCAAATTGAGATAGAGTGTTTAGGATTGCATTGTTTTTATTTTTAATTCAAAGTTAATTTTAATTAACCAATTTCACCTCTGTGGGAGATGACCCTGGGTAATCTCTACAACTACCTAGTATACTTGTGAGTAGGATAGCCTAGGTCTTTTTAGAACTTTTTGGGTAATACAATGTCCAAGAACGCTTTAGCAAAATGGAGTCGTGGAAAGAAAGAACAGAACTTTAGTTAATATGGCCAGGACAATGCTATGCGAGAGTGGCCTACCTCATGGTTACTGGGCAGAAGCTGTTTCAACTACATGTTACATACTCAACAGATGTGTCATAAGACCTATCCTGAAAAAGACTCCGTATGAGCTATAGAAAGGAAGAAAACCAAATGTTGCATACTTTCGAGCATTTGGCTGCAAATGTTTTGTACTACACAATGGGAAAGACAATCTTGGAAAATTCGATGCAAGATCAGACGAAGCTATCTTCTTGGGGTATAGCATTGCTAGTAAAGGATTCAGAGTTTATAATAAAAGAACAAAGAAGATTGAAGAATCAATATATATGGTATTTGACGAAGAACTACTGTGGACAACATCAGTTGATTCAAATGATGAAGAGCATTCCCCATTTCCTAAAAGTACATCAGAGACTCAAACTACAACTCCTTCTGAATTATCAAACCAAGAAGGCACTTTGGAAGCCAGAACAGAGTAGACTCCTTCCCTTCAGCAGGAGCCTATGCAACGAAAAACACCAAGAGAATGGAGAGGACTTAACCCAAATCAATTCATTATAGGAGATCCTTTAGAAAGCTTAAAAACAAGATCATCTTTCAAGAACAACTTTGTTGCATTTGTTTTACAAATAGAACCAAAGACCACTAAAGAGGCTCTTACTAATGAAAATTGGATCTCAGTGATGAAAGATGAACTAAGTAAATTCGACAAGAATAAAGTCTGGAATCTAGTTCCTTGTCCATAAAACAAGACAGTCATTGGAACTCGATGGGTTTTTCGAAACAAATTGGACGAAAGTGGAAAAGTGATTAGAAACAAAGCTAGACTTATAGCTCAAGGATATAATCAATAAGAAGGTATTGATTTTGATGAGACTTATGCGCCTGTTGAAAGACTGTAATCAATAAGGATTTTACTCGCCTCCGCATGCTATAGAAATTTCAAGTTATTCTAAATGGATGTCAAAAGCGCATTCTTAAATCGCTACATTAACGAAGAGGTGTTTGTTAAACAACCTCCAGGTTTTGAAAATGAAGAGCATCCAGATTATGTGATGAAGCTATCCAAAGTTCTATATGTTCTAAAGCAGGTTCCTCGCGCTTGGTATGAGAGGTTAAGTAATTTTCTACTTGAAAATAATTTTGAAAGAGGAAAGCTCTAATGCAGGGGGAGTTTAAGATGAGTATGATGGGAGAGCTATCATTCTTTCTTGGACTACAAATTAAACAAACAGAAAAAGGAATATTCATCATTCAAGACAAATATACGAAGGAACTCGTCAAGAAATATCATTTTGAAAACGCCAAACCAATGGGGACTCCTATGCATACTAGAATGAAACTTAACAAAGATGAAGAAGGAAAGACTATGGATGAAACAAGATACAGAGGAATGATTGGATCATTATTATATCTCATAAGCTCTAGACCAGATATTATGCTTAGTGTGGGCATTTGTGCTCGTTTTCAATCCAAAAGAAAGTCATCTACAAGTAGTCAAAAAGATGTTCCGTTATCTTCTCGACATTGTAGATTTTGGATTATGGTATCCTAAAACTGATTCTTTTGATATAGTAGGCTATTGTGATGCAGATTGTGCAGGTGACAAAGTTGACATGAAAAGCACCAGTGGTCACTATTAATTTCTTGGAGGATCTCTAACTTTAATGTCATGCAAGAAACAGAACTACACAGTACTCTCAACGACCGAAGCTGAATACATCATAACAGCTAGCTATTGTGCTCAAATTCTATGGATGAAACATCGATATTCAAAAAAGTTGAAATTTTTTTAAATTTTAAATATAAACAATCCTATTGTAGTTGTTAGATTATATAATAATAAGATAATTAATTTGGAATAATTCTACCATAATTTATTAAATGAGTCATTAACTAATTCAATATATAATCATAGTGATGCCATTGTTCATGTAACTACACTATAATTGTGTTTGAGGAAAAATGAGTAAAGGAGAAAAACATTTTCATAAATTAATTTATTTTTATTGGCCCTAAAATTTAATTGTCCTAATTTTATAAGCAAAGTCTAGAATCTATAAAATATTAGACTGACATTACATTTTTGCTTTAATCTTTATATTTTACATATTTAATTAAAGATCCCGGACCAAATTTATACGTTATGTGTCAAGTTCTTTGAATGCATGAATTTGAAAATATATATGGAAAAAAGTTCACAACTTCAAATTACAATTATTTTTTTCTAACAAGTGAAAATTATAAATATTTACTACTTACCAAAAGTTTAATATATAAAAATATTTCTAAATCTCTGCCATTAATTCAAAATTTTAGCTTTTACAATACTTCATTAGTAGCCGCAAGGTTAGAGGGAAAAAGGAATTTCAATGATGTACTATAACAATTACAGTTATGATTAATCTTCAATTCTAGATTTTAAGATCCCATTGAATTACATGTAATTACATATATGTGTGTGTGTGTGTGTGTGTGTGTGTGTGTGTGTGTGTATATATATTAATTATCCTTTTGGTCTTACCCAAATTAGGCTCCAACGCAAGGTCATGCTACAGTTCTCAAGTAATCAACTCTGTAACTTAAATTTGGTTAATGCCATCCAAACCCAATATTAGCCAAAGTGCTGTGAGGTATTTATGAAATGGCCACGATGATTCATAATGGTCAGAGACTCAGTTTCCTCTTTTTAATATACTAAATTCACTTTCAATTAAATTTTATGTAATTTGATACTATGAGTAGTATTATTTGATTCAAAATTAACAAAATAATTAAGAATCTTGATGATAATTAATTAATTAATAGTGAACATTAAAATATGAAGTTATTTCATTTTCACTTCTTCATTTATTTGTGATTTAATGTAGATAAATTCCTTGAAGGTGATTAGTAATAAAATAAAAGCAATTTTATATAAGATAAAATGTAGACAGTTGATACCGTGAGCGACACCAAACATCGTGAGCGAGAGACACCAGCAAGGAGTGACTGCTACAACTCTCTAGCACTGTGAGCGAGCACCCACTATAAGCGTCATCGATAGAGGTGAGAAGAGGGCCCAGGAGTGTTACGTAGGTGTGAAGATGAGCAAGATGGCAGAGCATTGAAGGGATGTTGCACTGTAGATTAATTATAATTATAATTAATCAACAATAACATCCATCCTAGAAGAAGAGATAATTAATCAATAGTAACATCCATCCTAGAACAGTGCCTCTTCTTCGATAATTGACCCCGTCTAGCTTGAATCTAGGTGAGTTCCCATAACTTACCAAGGTGCCAAATGGAAAAAAACCTGGGGACAACTCTGCTATAGTAATCTATGAAGAAGGTGTTAAAAATGATTCTAAACAGCTAGCTAGGGCTTGGAGCAATAAATTGGGAATTTCACTGTAACAAAGGTGAGTTGAAACATTTGCAAAATGTCTTTCAAAAGGGTGTACGTAACAGCCCAGCTCATAACCCGCTTGTGATATTGTTCGCTTTGGGCTCGCCCCTCACGGTTTTATATCACAAACGGGTCGTGAGCTAGACTGTTACAGTGTACTTACTACTCCCATTGAACTCCCAAAGGTTGGAGCCAATGCTTGGTCCTCGACAGTGGTGGGTTTCTTTTGGAACAAAAGGCTTGCTTTCCTTGTAGTACATGCTTGGGCTATAGCTAGGTAGGGAAGGAAAAGATTGGAGAGAGTACTGCTAATGGAAGATGATACATTTCTCTTCAAATTCACCAATGAGAGCTGCTTGAATGAAATCACTGAACAAGGTTGTTAGCACGTAGGAGGCCAACCTATGTTCATTCAAAACTGGAAGCTTGGTATTGAATTTGGCAGAGGTAACATTGATGTCTTTCCTTTGTGGGTGAATTTCCTGGACAATTGAAGGCCTAAGCTATTTAGCAAGCTCACTCGAAAAACCTATTTGTATGGGCCCTCAAACAGCTAATATGGAGTGAATATGTTTTGCTAAAATTTGCATTGAGGTAAAAAGGAGTGTTGAATTACCAGATAAATTGCCAATCATGAAGCTTAGTGTGAATGGGGAACTCAAGAAGGTTGAAGTAGCAATAATCTATCCTTGTAAGCCTACAGAAGGAATAGAGTCCACTATTAGTACCGAAGATATAACTTCTAACTCAAAGAGAAGATCTGCTAGAAAAAGGGGTAGGAATAGACCTATAGGGGGAACTTCCCCAAATGATTCTTATATGGAATGTTAGAGGGTTCAAGGAGATTGTCGTGGAGAACAAGCCTTATTTAGTGGTGCTTTTAGAAACTAAAATAAAGTCACCTCATATGTCAGGTGTTTCAAAATTTTTGGATGCTAAATGGGAAGCTATTTCCAACCACACTTCACATTACAATGGTCGAATACTTTGCTTCTATAATATAAGCAAAATCTTAGTGCAAGTGATAGGAGAAAGTGATCTTTATCCACTTGAAGTGCATACTGCTAGGTTCAAATTCAATTTTTAAAATCACTCTAGTTTATGCTTCCAACTTTCAATTCCAAAGAGAACTTCTCTGGAACAACCTGCAAATCATTGAAGCTTCTATTAATAACCTTGGATACTTCTTGGGGATTATAATTGTATACTTTCATATTATGAATTCGAGGGAGGTAGGGGCTTTAACTCTACTACAGGAAGAGAACTTACTAATCTTTTTCAAAAAGTGAAAGTTATTGATCTTAGATTTAGTGGGAGGCTATTTACTTGGACTAATAAACAAAAAGGTCACATGTTGATTAGAAAGAAGTGCTTTAGTCAATCAAGATTGGCTACAAGTGTACTCTAATTCATATGCTTACTTTGGTGAATGCTCCTTTTCAGACCATTCTTTCATCTTTATCTATAATCCTCAAGCAATTAAGATGACATAGATACCTTTTTGATTTTTCAATGGGCTTACACAACAAGAGGGATTCATGCAACTTGTGGAAACTTGCTGGAACTAGCCTATAATTGGATACAAATCCTTTCAACTGATGCAAAAGCTTAAAATGGTAAAACAAGCTATCAAATGTTTTACTAACTCTCACACCAAGCAAGTAAAGGAAACTTAGTAGAAGCTAAAGGAAGGTCAAGATGATTGCTACAAATTCCCTTACAATAATCACTTGAGATAGATTAAAGCTCAGAAATTTAGGGGCCATCAAGAAGCCTTCAGCCTGTATATCTCAATATTGAAACACAAAGCTCGAATGACTTGGCTTAAAGATGGGGACTCAAATACTAAATTCTTTCATGCTTTCCTATTAGCAAGGAGAAATATAAACAAAATTGTTATGCTCAAAGACAGTTCAAATATGTTTTTTACTGACCAACCCTCTTTGTTACAGTTCACCAGGGATTTCTTTATGTAGCTGATAGGAAAAGTTGATAATTTCATCTTTTCTCACAACATTAAAAGATTCTTTGACAATCTTTTAACTCAAAATAATAGTGAGCTTTTAATAGCTCCATTCACTATTCTTGAAATTAAAGGAGTGGTATTTGGCTTACATCCTTCAAAAGCATCAGGGCTGGATGGATTCATTGCCTGGTTTTTTTAACACACATGGTGATAACAGGCAATCTATTCACTAAAGCAGTATAAGAGTGTCTCTCCTCTTGTAAAATGTTGAAGGAGATCGATCACATGTGCATTTGCCTAGTTCCTAAGAAAGTTAATTCTACTTCCTTGGGGGACTATAGGACAATCTCATATTGCAATATGATTTACAAGATGATTGCTAAACTCCTTGCTAATAGGTTGAAAATATCCTTAAAGACTGTGGTGAATTCAGCACAAGGTGCATTCATTAAGGGGAGATCTATAGGAGACAATATTCTCCTAATGCAAGAGGTATTGAAGGAATATAATTTAGGGAAGAAGATCAATAGCTGCTATTGGAAAATTTATTTTGACAAGGCATTTTACACAATGAGATAGCAATTCATACAATCTTGATTGGAAGCTCTTCAGTTCCTTACTACTTTCATAGAATGGATCTTGATGTGCATAAAATCTACTTCGATAAGCATTCTTTTCAATGGAGTCCCCACTTAACCAATAAACTATGCTAGGGGAATAAGACAAGGGGAACCTCTATCCCCTTATCTATTCACCATAGCTATAGAAGGGTTAGATCGTTTACTCAACAGATTTATTAAACACAGTGGCATATTTCACTTTCATCATAAGTGTATAAATTTCAAAGTCTCTCATTTAATGTTTACAGATGACTAATCCTACTATCAGGTGCAGAAGCTCATTTAGTGAAGATGGTAAAGGAATTAATCCTATTGTATTCAAGTTGGTCAGGGCTAAAATTTAATTTGGATAAGGGCAATTTGTATTGTTCTAAAGATGTGAGGAATCCTAATGAGTTATCCAGGATCTTAGGGTTGCAGTTACAAGCTTTGCCACTAAAGTATCTTGGAGTCCCCATCTCGTATGCCAAACTTAAGTATGCAGACTGTATCTCATTAATTGAAAGATTCAAATACATAATAAATGCTTGACAAAATAGATTTCTATCCCTAATTGTGTTTCAGTCCTAAGAAATCTTTATGTTCACTACATTTCCCATATCATTCTTCCTAGGAAAGTAATCAAAGAGATTGATGATATTATGAAAGCTTTTCTATGGTCTAGAAATTGATAAAATCCAAGAAAACTAAAATTAAATGGAGTGAAGTGACTATTCCTAATAAGCAAGAAGGATTAGGGATAACTTCTAGTCCTCTAATGTAGAAAGTACTTTAGTGTAAAAGAATTTAGAGACTCTATGAAGACAAAAATGCCATTTGGATAAAATGGACACATGAAACTTATCTTAAAAATGAAAATTTCTAGCAAATGTCAATCACTAGGGAACACTCATGGACCTTTGCACAAATGATGAAGCTAAGAAACGTAGTGTACCTTTGGATTAAACACAAGCTGGGAAATGGGGAAGATATATAGGGTGGTGTGATAATTAGTTTGATTATAGCCCTCTCTTGTTAAGGAGTGAAATCTCCCATCAAATTAACAAGAGTTCCTCTTAATGCTAAAGTATCCTCACTAATGCTTGATGGGCAATGGAGTGGCAACTTTAGAGGATTTAACTCACTGATGGTATAACTCCCTTGGATCACTCAAGGGCTGATGAGGACAATGTAATTTAGAAGCCATATCCCACTGGGGTATTCACTAAAAGTCATGCTATAAGGCACTACAGGCTGAGGGAGAAATTGTACCCTGGTTCCACCATTTATGGAAGAACTTCTTGAACCTAAAAGCATCAGTATTCACCTGGCTAGTTATCAAGAACATGATCGGAACTAAAAACATATGGTCTGGCTCTTTTGACCCAATATGTGTGTTATGCAAAGAAGCTGAAGAAGACAAAGAACACTTGCTCTTTTAATGCAGGTACTCCAAGGCTGTCTGAAGCAGAATCTTACATTTGCTAGCAACATTTTGTTCTTCTTATGATTGGCTTACAACTCTAAATTGGATTACACGTACTGCCAAGCAATGGATGCATGATGGAGTAATTTATACAACAACATTTTATGCTCTATCGAATGAAAGAAATAACAGGATCTACAAGAAATTATCAACTGGATTTAAGCCATAATAGTTGCAAAATCTGCTCAGTTGACTCTTTCTATTAGAATTAGAAATAATGGAACTTGTAATTTTGGAATTAGAAATATCTGGAAAATTTGTGTTTTTTAATTATATGTTCCTATTGTTTTAGTTCCTTGTACTATTTTGGTGAACTCATTATAGTGTTGTGATAGATTGGCTATAGTTAATGGAAACTTTATTTAATTTCCAAAATTTTTTGTATAAGATAAATTCTAACTTTATATTAAACATTTGATTAAAAATTAATTCATACCATTTTTAATTTTTAACTGATCTATAGACATAATATGTTTTAAATATTCATTTTGATATATAATATACATTACTTAGTTAAAAATTAAACTAATTTAAAATTAGTTTATAAAAATTATTAAGTTTATAATTTTGAAATTAAATATATAGTTTTTAGCCTGTTATGATCCAATTTTAGCTCGAGTGAACTCTAAAGTGTTTATAAATAGAATTTAGTAGGACAATGGTTAAATTGCTAAATTCTCTAAAGTTAGACTTATTGCTACGTGTGTTATTACATGCACATGGTGGTTTTTTTATCTAACCATAGCCATCATCATTATGGTAGGGTTATCATCCTTCTTGACACTAGGAAAGTAGAACTAGAGGTGAGACATGAAAGTTACCAGTACATGCATATGAGAATTAAGTTTTTGAAAAAGGATATTTCAAGTTTCAAAGAGTGGAACTTTGGGGTCATTCAGCTATGCTTAAGCAAAGGATTCGGGGCCTATTAATGATTATAGGAGATTTTAATAATACATTGTTTTGTTATAAGATGAAAAATATAAGTTAAAGGAATTTTTCTAACAATTTTAGGGAGTACATGGAGAACTTGGGAGTGGTTGATCTGAGCATGGAAATAATTTTTTTACATGGAGTAATACACAAATGAATGAGAGGCACATAAGAAAGAAAATAGATAGGGTGCTAGTGGATGAGACATGGTTGAGATACCAAGTTATTGTGCATATCAACGTTTTCCTCCATTTCTAAGACTCTCCACTCCAATTCAAGTTTTGCTTTGGTAGGGT
>JAOQMM010134391.1:0-14441 GCA_027563515.1 Erythroxylum platyclados | reverse complement strand
TCTAAATTAAAACTTTTTTCTCAAAATTTTTTGTACACATATAAATTCACTTAATTTATTTATAAAAAATCAAAATAAATAAATATAAATATAAACTTTATCATATAAATCAAAAAATTTTTGGAATAAGTTATAAAATAAAAATTCTTTTCTCCAATATATTGAAGAAATTTTTAAAAAAAATTAGGGACTATTTTGTAATTTTTAAAAAATTCAGGGACTATTTTATAAATTTAAAAATTGTCCGAAACGGTACCCGATATTAACCGGTACCGGTACAGTACCGTACCAAAATTCAATCCGGTACCAAGACCGGTACGGTATTCTTAACATTGGGTAAAAATAAGGTTGAAATAAAGTAATAGACATAGAGAATCTAAACTCGTCAAATCGTGTTTAAAACTTGATGCTAAGAAAAATGTCATTTACTAAAAAAATTTCGCTACAAAAAGCAATTTGTAGTTCAAATAGACTTATCTAAAAATAATTAGCTAAGAAATCTAAGGTTATATTTAGTTCGACGTAAGGTTTTTAATGGAATATAATGTAAATTGATGTAATATTAGAAAATTATTATTTGAGAGGATATAAAGATTCATAATATAATATAGTGAAATGTTGTTTAGAAAAAGGATAAACCGAGTTTAAAACTTGATGCTTTGAAAAACGTCATTTATTAAAAAAATCGCTACAAAAAGCATTTGTAGTTAAAATAGACTTATCTAAAAATAATTAGCTGAGAAATCTAAGGCTATGTTTGGTTAGACGTAAGGTTTTTAATGGAATAGAATGTAAATAGATATAATATTAGAAAATTATTATTTAGGAAGGATAGAAGGATTCATAATGTAATATAGTGAAATGTTATTTGGAAAAACGGTTCATAATGTAATATAGTGAAATATTGTTTATCATTTTAAATTTCATCCTAAACCCCCAAATCAGGGTTTTTTTTTTGAAAAAAGAGGTTATTTATTTTTACTATTTAGGATGAAATGAGATGTAATGTGAAACCCTCCCCTTCCATCCTATTCCATTATAGACCCTCCTCCCAAATAATAGAATAATATTACATTTCATTCCATTCCATTAATAACCACCCAACCAAACATAGCCTAAATTTTTTAGCTATGAAACATAAAACGATGCCATTTTAGGGCAAAAACAGGGTTGGAACAGAGTAACGGATACGGAGAATCTGAACCCTTGAAACTGTGTTTAAAACTTGATGTTATGAAAAATGTCATTTCCTTAAAAAAAATTTTGCTACAAAACACAATTTGTAGTTAAAACAGACTTATCTAAAAATAATTAGCTGAGAAATCTAACGCTATGTTTGGTTAGACGTAAGGTTTTTAATGAAATGGAATTGAATAGAATGTAATTGGATGTAATATTAGAAAATTGTTGTTTGGAAGGGATAAAATGATTCATAATGTAATATAGTGAAATGTTGTTTGATAGAAAAGTTTATAATGTAATATAGTGAAATATTGTTTATCATTTTACATTCTATCTTAAACCCTCCAAATCGGAGGTTATTTATTTTTGTTGTTTATGATGGAATGGGATGTAAGGTGAAACTCTCCCCCTCCATCATATTCCATCCTATTACATTATAAACCCTCTCCTAAATGATGGAATAATATTACATTACATTCCATTCCATTAATAACCACCTAACCAATCATAGCTTAAATGTTTTAGCTATGAAAATTAATTCGTATTTAAAATAAACATAAATAATAGTCTTTAAAAAATATTTTTTCTGACATATTCCTCATTATATTATGATTTATAAAATTTGTAGTGAATTACATACCATTGGTTATGAATTTTGAAACAAAAAAAAGTAGTCAATAGTCATATTTCTTATTAAGTACCCAACTTACCCATCCCCCACCCTCCTGTTACCCGCTCTAAATTTATCCACAGCTAGTGAATAATTGAGAGACAATAAAGATGTAAACTTAATAGTATCATTTTATCTTATTACGTCTATATCTTATTAGATAATGTGTTTAATTGTACAAGTTTTCTGATTTTGGTGCAACGCAATTACTGATTCTTATTTATGTTCATCTTCTCCGTAACTATAATATGTGTATATGTTCATGCATTTTACTAGGTTTATTATCACCATAATCACAATTAGTGAGAACATGTCAATTTGGAAGCAAAGCTTAAGACTCCTGCTTCCATATTGCATTATTAATTTACACCTTCAATTCAGTATAGTTTGTTGGTAGCCTTATTGTGTTCTATATGTATCTCATCAGGAGAAAACAACCAAGGAAGAATCAGGGTTGATTCACACCTATAATTCTCTCCATTTAATTAGTGTTATCCTAGCATCATAGTTTTAATATTCTATATTTTTGTTAGCTTTTTTTTGTATTTTTATATTTTGATAGTTTACCTATGAAAACTTTAGACACTGAAATGGACTGCCTAAACCATTTGGTGAGGGATGTATCAAGAACTTCGAAGATTTATTTTTCACAAGTATTCCCTAATTGAAGAATAATTTCAGGGCCAAGGTTCTAAAGAGACCTCAAATTCTGGCCATGGTGGTTGATTACTGTTTGTTAACTCAAAAAAAGAAAAGTCAACGGTGACTTAAATTGGATGGAGATAGCCAATTAGATGATGTTTTCTTAGAATTAAGCAGAATCCTTCTTCCATAAAGTAGGGAAGGGTGGACTCTCGTATAATCTAAGCATTTTAGCTTGGGAAGGATAAGTGGAAGCTAGGAAATGTCACTTGATGTTTCTACTTTAATAGCTAAAATTGGAGTAAACCGGTTGATCTAATGGTAACTTGAATTCCAAAAGTCAATGTTAACAAGAAAACACAAGGACATGACAAAGAAAAAGGTTGAGGAAGTGGAAAAAAAATGCATGTGTAGGTTATGTTTACTATGTATTAATTTTCTATGGCAATCAATTACTTTCTTTTCTTTTTTTCTTCTTCATTTTAATTAAAATGTATCTAAACATTTCACATTATTATTTTGTATAGCATCACCATCATGAGTCTTTCATTTAAGTGCTTGTGTTATGTAAAGACGCTACAAGTTTCGAAATCTTAGGTCACCTATTATGTCAATATGTGATTGGCGAGACCTCCCTCAAATTTTATCATTTTTTGACAAAATTGGAAGCTTACTGAAATGATGAATAGTCAGTTTTTGTTCTGTTTCTTGATTATTTCTTGAATTACAATCAAATTCAATACAAATATCAATATGCATTTTAAGTTTCTTACTATCAGTAGAGTTATTACACATAACGATCAATCATAAGGGAGAATTCGAAACATGGAGTAATGCCAAAGTTGCTCTGAGACACTATTGCTTACTCTCTAATTTCTCTCGAATTCATAAGCTTTCAAGCTTCAAGTGTTGGCTTAGTACTCTTCCACTTTTTCAGTCTCATCATCAAAGACTTCCAAGATGCGCCCCTTAGCATCATTTAAAAATGACAACAAGTGCTTCAACTATATCAGTAACTTGGAGAACATATTATAGTTCCATATGAAACTTGAGGAATTACAAATGTTAGGTGATCAATCTAAAATAGCTCATAAGCCTGCCATTAGGATCATATCTTTTAAATACTCTTATATGTCTATGGTGCAACTAAAATCGGTAGTAATTAACTGCAAAACCACAACTTCTATCGATCTTTTGATTATTGTTCAACAAAGGATATCTAAACTAAAGTGAAAAAAAATCAGGAATTTCATTAACATTTTGATATGAAGAAATGGTATTCTATAGGGAATCGGTCAAATAGCTATGTAACACCTCCTATACTGAACCTATAACCATCCACACGTATAGCAACCAAATTTCTATACAAATAGTCACCATTGCTATTCATTTATAGGGACTATATCATCACACATTTTTCTATTCAATACTATACATGTACGTATTACAAAATTTCATATTATTTAACATTATCATTTAAAAGTAGTATTACATCTTTATATTTACATGATAATCCAAAAGGAAAACATACAATTTCCTTTACTCTTTTACATGTACAATCATCTTAAATCAAAACACATTTCAAAGTTGTTGTTACTCCTAGCTATTGGCCTTGGTCCCTGCAGATATTCCCTATACCTAACTCCTACGACCTAGAATTATATGGATTAACACCCGTGCTAAGCTTGAAAGCTTAATGGGGAAACCACTTACTTTGGATGACCACTCACATCAGTCATCCGTTAAGCACACACGTTTAGAAATATCATAACTTATATACCATAAATTCACATTCATGAACCAAACATTGTATTCAATGCTCATATAAACACTAATGGCATACTTAAGCAAATTACATAATATAAATATGCTTCAATATGTATTTGTATATCGTAAATTCAAATTTATTAGCTAAATATTGATATTCAACGCTTATGATACAAATTATCAATCCAATTGCACATCATTACAATTCATTATTACAATCAATACAAAAGCTCATTAATACCAATTATTCATGTTATCATGTTGTGTTTCTTATTTATGACTGCAAAGTTTCCTTTCTGTGTTAAGCTTGCACATTTTCTATGAGTGTGGATAACAAGAGCTGTGGATATCCGAATATATCAAGATTGTGGATACTCGATAGTATCGAACTGTAGATACCTGAAGGCATCGAACTGTGGATACCTGACGGTATCAAACCGTGGAGACACTATAGTCTCGAAATGAAGACACCATTGGTGTCACAACGGTAGCAGCTGCACTGTAATCCACCACCAAGACAATAGAGCAGGCACTGCAACATTTCCTTTAACCATTTACCAATTTCACAATTCATATATTGACAAATCATATGATATACATTTCAGGTCATAAAATTTGTATCTGTGTTTATACATGCAAGACATAACTTACCATCATTAGAAAGGTGTCAAAATCACACATTTATAATCATACTATACACATATGAGCAATAAATATGCATACAGATTATTTATATACATGTAAGTTTTCTTTGGTATGCACTATGCTTAATCCAAAATTCCAATGTTCAATTACTCAATTCACGTATGGTAAGTCCTATTTCATTTATTTCTAGGTATTTGAAAAGTTTCATACGCATTCAAAAGGTTCAGATAAGATTCGGTAAAAATCGGAAACGAAAATAATGTCACCGTCGTGATAGACACTCTCTCCATTCATACCACTGCTTGTTCCTTAATATTCATATAGAAAACATCATAAATGGGTTTTGAGGTCTTCTAGACATTTTTTTACTCTATGTCTCTAGTTTCTATAGAACTAACAATTAGACCATTTTGACTTCTAAATAATGAGATATAGACCAAATATCACAAGCTACTCCAAAATATGGGCAGCATTAGGTTACCATTTTTTATCCCAATTTCCAATGACATAAAGCCAGAATTAAGTTAGAGTCTTTTCTATAGATTTTTATTTATATGTCTTAGTTTTAATATGTAACTGAAATCATCCAATTTAGAGGTCTATAGGTTGAGTTATGACTCAAACAATGTGACTGATTCAAATAAACCCTAGACAAAATTCCACTACACGATACTCTCTTGTATGCATTCAAATGTACACAAATACAAAAATTAACTAAGTGAAGTCGCAAACCTTAAAATTGACAAAGTAGGTCTTTTATTGCCTTTCTTTCCCTTCCTCTTTGGCTTTGCTTGACTCACCAACTAGAAACACCAAAAATATACATCTCAATCCCAATACCAACCTTATAATTTCCTTTCTTCATAAGCAAAGTAAGAAGAGATAATGTTGAAGAGAAAATCCTTAACTTTTACCTTGATTTCCACCTAAGATTGGCTTGATTTCTTACATGAAAAATGATGGGATGAAGAAGGTGAAATAGAGAGGAGAAAAATATAAACTTAGAACCCCCAAAGTGTTGTCCATCTTCCCTATCCATATGCCCATTCAAGAGCTTTCAAGACTCACACATATGCTTAATTCCTATTAGACACACATGCTTTATTATTGTCGGTCACACATGCCTTAATCCAATTGGTCCATGTGTTAACTTTAGGAAAATTGTAAATTGGTCCTTCTTCTTCCTTTACTTCCCACATTAGCCTACAATATTATCAATTACTTTCATTACCTTATGTCTTAAGTTTTTAATGGCATAAATTTCATGCAATTTGGTTAATTATATCGGGAGTTATACCCAAAAAACTACAAGTTGTTCGAAAACACAGACAGCAGCCAGAACTCAACTTCAAAACAGAATTCAAAACTCTCAGAGGCATAATCAAATTTTTTTTACTTCATAAAAGTTTTATACCTATGTCTCTAATTTAATCTCCAATTGGAATTATTCAATTTGGAGGTCTATAGGCCAAGATATGCCCAAATTACAGAAGTCTGTTCAGTGGAACCTATCCATTTAGCGAGGTACAAATCCCAAATCAACTATCTTCGGTCCTATCATGCAAGAGCAGCACAAAAACACATCCAATTTAACCAACAACATCTCATTTGCTTATGGAATACTTCTTTTATCAATTCCTCTCACATCATACTTATAATCCAAGCAAACCTTTCAAAAATTCCATTACATATTTCACGTCTAAGTATGTATGTCCATACCGAAGTGGACAAATTATCCATTTACCCATGTCTTTTACTATACTTAGATGCGCTTAATTTGTCATGTTCACTTCTTAATACACCTTAGACATGTTATAATACTTCTAGGGTATATGTGGCCTTACAAGCTAAATGAGTAGTTCAACAGCCATGTCCTTCTACTCCTAGTTTTAGTTTTCTAAAGACATCAACAATCTTTACCTTGACATTCATGTTTTCTCAAAGGGTAAAAAGAATAAGAATTTGTTAGCATGTGGAACAATATAATAATACTGGAAGTTGAAAAGGAAGATGGAAAAAAACTTGAATCCAAAACCAATCATATCATTTTTAGGCCTCAAATAAACTAAGGACCAATTCTACAATATTTTGGATATAAAAATAAATTAATGTAAAAAAAATATCGAGTGATATAAACTCAATTAGAATAGAAGGACAATTTGCACTTAACCAAATTTACCGGCCTTGTTTGAACATCACTATATAGACTAGAATCGTTTCATGATCATAAAGCTCACATCTATATATCGTTGCATACAATGCAAAAGGTAAGAGGAATCACTAGAACTAAACATACTCTCAGGTATACCAGTAATGCCCCTTGTCTTAACAAACACATGTTAGGTTTTTCACCATCTTATTAACCATAACTTTTTCTTTCTCTTAGTGCATACCAACCAAGTCTTTCAGAAATAAGAAACAACAAAATCCCAAAAAACTCATCACCATCATTAAATTGCAATAGATATCTGTTTCCGTTACTCTTTTCACATTTGGCTTAAATCCAAATCTTTTAAGATACCTAAAAGAACAAAAAAGTCTTCATTCTTTCACATGATGCCATTATTTCCAACACCAATTCATAAGCAATGTAAGATTCATACATATTAGTGAAAATGCCTTCAATACCGATGACAAACTTGAACTAAACTCCTAAAAAGATTCAAATTTTATAAACTCTATACCAAATTACTCAACTTTTTAGGATCTAAGAATTGTGACCTACCAGTAGATTAAAATCAATTTCTCAAATCATGTAGATCATGGATTTGATAAGCAGAAAAGCTAGAAAAAGAAACCAAAAAGAGAAAGAGAATCTAAATTAAGGCAACAATATATAAGTATTTGAACTCACATTCAAGAATCTACGCAATTCATCATAGTTAAGTAACGAAGGATCTATTAGCCAGTAGACTTTAGTTTCTTTAGCTGCTAAAACCCTAATCCACTTCCTCAAAGCTCTCAATAAAACCTTTTGAAAAGTGTTATTCTCCATACCCACTTAAGCAAAAATGACACCAAGTTTAAGGAAGAAGGAATCTTCATAAAATAGCAAAACATATGGAATTAATACAAACAAGGACTTTTTGACACTTCTTACTTAAGATGAAAAATATCCTCTGCTTGCTCCACTATTCTCCTCCATCTGCTTCATCTTTTCCTCCACTGTCTCCCAATTGTTCACTGGTTATATAGAATTTTAGGAATTTTGGTGATCAGTGAGTGCAAGTCAGGGTCGAGTTAAAAGATTAGGTCAGACTGGTCCATGTCACTTGATTTTGATTTGTCTACGGGACCAATTGTGAAAAGTCAAAAGTTTTGTTAGTTTTTTTAACGGAAGTCAACTCTAGGTAGTTTTTCTAGATAAGTTTAAACTACAAGGAATTTTCCAATAATTCCAAATGATAGGGGGTTTTCAAAATTTTTCCTAAGTATAAGAGGTATCTTTGTCTTTTACCTATAATTATATTATACTTGAATTAAGGTTGAACCAATATTATCAAGAATTATCATTAGACACTTATTGGCATGTCTTCGATGCGCAAAATTGTTTATATGTATATGCTCATTATAAGAAATATATTTATTAGCTATGCTTTTTTCCTTACATTTTAAAATTTGTAGCTAAAAGTCAATGTGTCTTACATTTTAAAATTTGTAGCTAAAAGTCAATGTGTCTTTATAATTTTTCTAAATCGTAGCCTAATCAGCCTAATCAAACAAACAAAAAGACCTTTTGATATGTGCTTAATTGATTGTACATTTATTCCATAATACTTAGTGATTAATGCTATGAAATATTTAAAAAACTCATTTTGGTTCATATTTGGTTTAAGGTATAATTTGGAAGCATAAGAATTAAAGTGAGTTAAAAGAACATTCTTTTAGCCATCCTCTTGATGTTCACAATTGTCCTTGTGTAACAAGAAGGATACAGATTGGGGTGAAGATAGGACAAGAAAATCCAACGAAATGAAGCTTTCATGATGATTTGGAAGATACACGATTGTGTATCTATTCACACGGCTATGTATACATTTGGAAGATATTTTTTTTGACTTACATAGTTGGATTAATAGATGTATACCTAACAATGATATGAATACCATACCGGCCTTGGTACCTGATTGGGTTCTGGTACGGTACTGTACTAGTACCGGTCAATACCGGGTAACGTTTCGGGTAATTTTTTAAATTTTATAAAATAGTCCCTAAATGTTTTAAAAATTTGCAAAATTGTCCATTGTCATATTATTCTGTATACTTTATCCATCTTTGTCCTACAAATTATATTATTAGAAAGGTAATCAACACGGTAATTTGCCATTTGGAGTGATGAATTTTAGGCATATATGTAGTTTATCACTTGAACTCTTTAACATGGATAACTAATCAATTTTAGTATCATGAAACACAAAATCCAAATAAATGAGAAAATTTCTCAAATGTATTGCTTCTAATATTCTCACTATTAAATACCACCGAACCAGATAAAAAAACTCCGTGCATTCAATTCAATTAAACCAAAACCAGAAATATTATTTGATTCCAATCCAACCATTAACAAATCACAAATCCAATTCACAATTCAATTCCAACCTATTCATAATCATAAATGCAATTCAAAAGCAGAAAAAACATTAATTAAAACACACCCAAAAAATCACAATGTGAAATTCGGTGGGTCAGGTTAGGTGAAAACCCAGATTTGAAAAATCTAGTTTCAGATCTGGGTTGGCAATGATTGTGGTGGATCGTGGATGCGTAGATAGGTGGAGGAGAGGAGGGAGAGATGGTAAGCAGCCATTGGAGACAAGGGAGAGCTAGAGGGGTGGTGAGCAGCAAGCGGAGCCGTGGAGGGAGGAGGCTCAGGTAAAGATCGGAGAAGTAGATCACAGGCGGAGGGAGGAGTCTTGAGTGGGGAGGCGTCGGTGACGACAGTGAGGGCGAGGAGCAAGAAGAACGATGGTGAGTGACAAAGTTAGAGAGAGAGAAAAAACGAGAGAGGAGAGAGAGGAGACGTGTGATTATGCGACTACGTGCAGCGTGGGAGTTTTTGTTTTTTGTTTTTTTTTGCAATTTGGTCCTTGTATTTATCAACTTTTATGGTACCAACCGATATTTGACCAGTATTTTAAATACCAGCCAGTATTAGCCGGTATTAGCCGAAACTAGGGATACGAGCCGGTATCAAAGGCCAGTACTAAAGAGGCCAATATCGTTCCATTTTTTGGTTGGTACCGGTCAGTACAGAATAGTATCCGTAACAGTGGTACCCAACCGTGTATAGTCATGATTTGAGGAGATTTCTTGTTATACACTATTTGATACACGACTGTGTATCCAACTGTGTGACTCCCCAGAACCTTAATTTTTAATATAAAACGACATTTGAGCAGCCAAATATAACATAAATCATTTTTGGATGAAGAGGAGGGGCAGAGCATGCACTCTTTAGAGACCCATGGAGGGCTAGGCTTCCTTTTTTCAGTTCTGAGGTGAAATCGACATCGAGCATCACATTTGAGCACTTCTTCATTGTGTAATGTTGAATCATTCTTTTTTTTAGTGATTGTTTATGTTATCCTATATCTATTGATTTGGGTATTTGTATAAAGATGATCTAAATGCGTTCATTAGATTGTTTTTATGAAAATTCATTGCTACAATCTTGAATACAATACATAATCGTTGTGTTTTTTATTCATTTATGGAAACTAATGGTGTGGAATCATTAGGGATAATGTAATATTAGTTAAGTAACTTGAGCTTATGGTTATTGTTTTGATCAATATGTTTTCCTAATCCATAATGTGGTTGTCCTATTAAATCTAAAGAGCTTGTTTTAAGTTATTTGATAGCTAGGTTTAGTTAAAGAACTTATTTTAACTAAACACATCCTAAGGTTAAAAAAGCTTGTTGTAAACCTACAATTAATAGTTTCTAAGAGAGGCGTGTTTGATTATGTGTAGGTTGAGATTGAACCTAGAACCAGATTCCAAGATCATTCATCAATTTTCTCATTTTTATGCTTTTTAATTTGATTTGCTTTCATTAGTTCAATTGTACTTCATTTTGTTATTTGAAACCAATCAAACCTCTTTAACCTAAATACTAATTTCTTTCATTGCAAAAGCTTTATATACACTCTATGTGAGATCGACCTATACTCATCACTATTTATGGTTTTAAGTTTAGTTATTTTGTGTAGTGTTATGACGCACTACCACCTATCCCTGAAAAAACATTTTGCAAACTTTCTAAAAAAACTATTAGCTATGATTAATTTATTCTTTACACTTGTTTTCAAGATGCAATGTTATTATTTTATCTAACAATTATTTTTAATGGCCAAAACCATTCTAGTGGATTATATTCTTTTTTGTTTCCTTCATAATAAATTTGTTCAAATCTTCAATTGTTGATCTCATTTTAATATTTTTCGTCATTTTAATATTTTAGCCACTCTGTAGAATCCTCTTCCTCTTCGACACATATATGTTCCTCCCTATCATCGGTCAATCCTAAGTAAGAATTCTTCCTCTTTAAGGTATGTGTATTCCTCTCTAACATTAATAAATCCTAGATAAGAATTTAGCTATCTCCACAGAAAAGCAAAATCTAATTGAGTTTTAATCCAAAAACCATATTGACATATTATTCCTTGTAAAAAAAATTCATCCTCTCACAAACCTAATTTAATTCAAGACTAACAAGGTGTTGTTTTCTTGCTATCACTAAGGTGTTGTTTTTTTACTATCCGCTTGCTATCCCCTGTAAAAAACACATCTCTTGTAACAGAACCTTGGACCTCTTGCCTAAGTTTTTTGGAGCTGCTTCGTCTCTAAATGAAACTGTCTAGTCGAAAGGTGCTTGGTTTCATAAAAACAAGGCTTAAATTGAGTTAGCTAGCAAGAGTGGCAATGAATATGGTGGTGGCACTCTGATTGACCTTTTTCGTGTTAGTTAATATTGTAGTACCGCATGTGCACGACATAATTGTTGCTAGTATCGACAAGTATACGTCGATCCCACAAAGAATATGAATACTAGTACTTACCTTCTCGTATTATCTAGCCTAATGATTGATTTTAGATTTTTAATAAAGAGAAAAATAAAAACTAACACAATTAAAGAAATAGGAAATGATAATGAATGCAAAGACAGTGGAATTCACTTAAAAAACTATCATTATCAAAAATTAGTATCTAGGTTCAAATGCCTTTAAACCCTTAACAGATTGATCTTTAATCATGCAATTGTTTTGTTAATGTATTGGACTGTGGAGACTCCTATGGTATGCTAATAGCTGACCTTGAGTCTCCTAACAACTAATCCTAAGGTCTCTAACTGAATTACTAAGGTTAAAAATTATAGGATTGTTTTACCAATTTATGATTCCCTTTATTAGGTTTAACCCTAATCCAAAAGATTTATGTCATCCTATCTCCAGGATTGCAATCAACTCCTTCTAATTACGGTAAATCTATTTCACATAAGGATTTCTTAATCTCTACGTATGAAATCAGATTATGATATAATATTCTCGAGTTTTTAGAACATAAATAAAACGCGTAATCAGATCACAATATATCAAATGACCAACTGCATTAATAAAATAATCAAATCATATCAAATTATTAACATAACATTCATCTAATGTAAATACTAACTGGATGTTTAGTTACATATGATCGAATACAAAATCAAATATATATAAACAAAAATACAAATCAAAAGCAATGGTTCATAATTATAAATCTCCCTGATTGTCTTTTATTGAATGTTTTTGTGATGTAGAGGTTTGATCTTATATTTCAATGGATTTTTTGATGATTTCTTCATGTTTTCCACTTCTCAAGACCAAAATCACACCTAGAGAATGAGTTCCACATCTAGAATCGCCTCCCTTCCTCTCCTCTATGACTCCCTACCAACTGCCTTCTTATTCAACTCCCAAAACATCTCTTCATAACAAAATTTAAGGTTTTGGGGAGATGCACGATCCAGAGAATTCTAGTTATACATAACCTGATGCGCAACCTCTGGGGAGATGCACAGTCATACGCACGGTCTGGAGAATTCTGGTTATGCCATGCATCAGACCATATATAACCAGAATTCTTTAGATATTGCGAAAGTGCACGGCCACGGGAAAGTGCATGGGCATATGCACAATTGTGCATTCCTTCAGATTTGTCAATTCTTCATTTTACACCATGTTTTCACCCGAATTCTTCTCCTTTAAGTCCACAAAGGTAATTATCATCTGCATACACACTTGGAGCAAATTAAGTACCAAATATACGATAAAAGTATAAAATATTAAGCAAAATACATTAAATATGTGTGGTATAATATAGTCAAATATCCATTTATCAGTCATCCCTTTATGTAGGTTGTAATGGGGCTTAGGTACGATATGAATGGGTTAATAAAAGGGGTTAAGTTAAGGAAATTTACTCAAAGAAACATTTCAATACTTGTTTACAAAACACACAAGTCCTTTCATCTCAAATCTAATGGTACTATATACTTATTATTATTATGTTATTTTTTTCAACATTATAATCAGTACCACAATTTAACAAATATTGAACCTTTCACATATTTCAAGTCTCGACAAATAAATAAAGTAAATAACCTTTAAGGTTAAAAATAATAATAGGTTTTCAAAGAAAAGATAGGATAAAGGTTAATATGTGAGTTTAATAAATGAAAAAGGCTCAGGCTCAACTTGGTTATTCCTAAAATTCAAATTTTGGGTATGGTGTTTTTCAAAGGAAAAGGCTAAAGCAAATTGGTTAATCTAAGTGCTTTTATCATATTAATGCTTCTAATTTAACAAATATGGTCTGAACATGCATAGTAAAAGCAAATTCTAGAATCATCCTACTATACATAATATCACACACATGAAATAATCAAAAGAGCTTTTGAAAATTTTGAAAAATTGCTCTTTAGGCTCAAAAGCTCATGAAAAAAATATGGGTATATGTGTGTAAACAATATGCAATTTCATTCAACTTGAATATTTCAATGATTACAAAAAATATGACTTAAAAAACTAATTTCATTTTAACTATCATCTTTTTGCACACCAATTCAAATCAATATTCAACAATAACATAAGTATTCATGGACAAATATCAACCAATTCAAGATATCAGTTAATAAAATTTATAATCAAGATTATAATAAACTTGAAGAAATTAGTTTAAAATTCAGTAAACTCATCCCCACACTTAAAGTTGTACATTGTTCCCAATGTACACATTTATGAAAAGGTGAAAGGGTTGTTGGCACTTTCCTTATTGTGACAATATTCTGATGTGGATCCATCTAATGTTAAACTAACATTCTTACAAAATATAAAAGAAAAGGATAAAAAGAAAAAAAAGGAAATAACATGACAGAAAATAATATCATATACTAATACGAAAGCAAACAAAGATAATATCAAAATTGAAATAAAATTAAAACTAACTCATGGGTTGCCTCCCATGCAGCGCTTCTTTAATGTTGGTAGCTCGAT
>JAOQMM010134255.1:0-14474 GCA_027563515.1 Erythroxylum platyclados | reverse complement strand
AAAACAATTTTTAAAAAAAGGCAAATGGGTCGGGTCCGCCCTGTAGCCTATCGGACCACAGGCCGATGGCTACCAGCCCGATCCAGCCCATTGCCATCCCGACTCAGGAGAGAGGAGAGTAATTTTAGAGGTAGATAATACATGCGTAATTACGCTTACTACAGAGGCGAATTCTTCAATCCATAATAACTGTACCTTGGTTTCCAATATCAAAAAGTTGCTCAACCGATCTTGGGAGGTTAGAATTGTCCACACCTATTAGGAAGGCAATTGGCCGCTTACTAGTTGGTCAATTTTGCAGTAAATCTTCCATTAGGATATCATCAATTCACTAACCCTCCAAAATGGCTAAGTACGATACTAGATCAAGATAAATTGAGTTAGTCCAAATTAACTAAGCGTTGACTGAATTTAAACTTTTTTTTTAATTTAAGACCAAACTCAAGTTTGAATTATCTAATTCTATTTAACCTAAAGATCAAAATTGTATATAAAATGATGTTTAATTTTTAAAAATTAAAAAAATTTAATCAAGCATGATCAAATCCAATCAAGCTTCAAACATGGCTGGATCTCAAAATAGAATTTCGACGAAGCTTAGGCTTGGGAAGACCCGGCCCATTCCATTATAGATAAACCATCCATCAATTCCCTAGACTTATTCGATCTATTAACTATATTTGCCTTGATTTGGAAAAGAAGTTTAATAAGGACTCCAAATTTATTGGAACGGCACGTGTGCTTATTCCGAAACAGGTAATAAGGAACTGAGAAGTTATTATTTCTGAATAATACAGTATACAGAATAAAAGTTACAAAACATCCAAACAGAGCAGTACAGCTGATCAGAATAGAGCTGATCAGAATCTAGCTTTATGGAAGCAACTAATTGATGCAGCATCTCAAAAGCTTCTCCTGGAGTACAATAGCAGACAGGTCTGACAACATAAATTTGCTTAGTACAACATGGGAACATCTGGTAAGACCTGTTTATTCACCATCCCATAGTTCTTCCACCGTCTTGTATGCACCATATTTCTCGTTCACAAAGAAAGTTCCTTTAACGAGTCTCTCCTGCAATGTTTATATGTATAGGATCAGTCAGTAGTCTGTATTACAAAATAATTACCAGGATACTCAGTAAGGATGACAATAGACTAAGCCGGGTTCGGATCGAACGGTCGGAAGGCCTAAAGCTTGCAAGTTTGCCATTCCTAATTACTTGCAAGTAAATCTCCTGTATACCAACAGACATAAAATGATCTGAGAGTAGTGAAACAGGGGTACTTGCCTGCTCAATTTCAGAGAACTTGGCAAACAAGTCTTCAGGAATAGACCAGTCGAAAACGTCAAAGTTCTGCCTGATCCTTGTCTCGTTGGTGCTCTTTGGCAGAACACTGTGTCCCATTTGAAGCCCCCAACGGAGAGCAACTTGCGCAGGAGACTTCCCTAATTTCTCAGCCACCATGTTGAGTATAGGATTCTTAAGAACCTGAGTCTTAATACTTCCTGTACCAGGAGACCCTAATGGTGAATACCCCTGCATTTTGCACAAAACCCACATAAGAGTCCAAATGATCATGAACATACCAACGAAAACCAAATGTGGAAACAAAAAGAGTTGCATCCATGCCACACTTACAGTTATGTGAATTGCCTTGGATTTACAAAACTCGTGAAGCTTTGGTTGTTGCCATACAGGGTGACATTCCACCTGGTTAACAGCAGGAGGCACACGAGCAATTTCTAAGAGGTCTCTGAGCTTTTTCGAAGAGAAATTACTGACTCCGATAGCTCGAGCCTTGCCAGAATCGTGAAGTGCCTCCATTGCTTTCCATGTACTGGGTATGTCAGGATTTGTTAGATTTTCAGTCTTAAATTCAGGTGCCGTCATTCTCACAGGCCAATGTATCTACAAAAAGAGATTTAAGTTACAGACAAGAAACAACTTCTTTTACATTGTAAATCCCAGAAACTGAGATAAGCATTACCAAATACAGATCTAAGTAGTCAAGTTGCAAGTCCTGTAGAGTTCTGTCTATTGCCTTTGGCACATCTTCTGGTGCATGATCAGAATTCCTGCAGACAGTAAAATCAGGATTGTAGTCCCAAAATTTTTCCAGATAATGTTAAATTACAAACAGAACAGGCCTTACCAGAGCTTGGAAGTGATAAACAACTCCTCACGTTTCACGACACCATCATCAAACAGCTTCTTCAACACACGACCAATCTAGAACACCAACCATAAAAATTGATTCTTGAACTGGTGATATATGCTTAATAAAGAAGAGGTTAGCAGAATCATCACCTCCTTCTCGTTTGCGTAAGCTCGTGCACAATCGATGTGTCTATATCCAACCTGCATCAAGCACAAGCCCGTTAAAACACAGTGATCATAATAACGTAAGTAGACACTTAACGGAAACGATAACGTGAATAACATCGAACAACAGACCTTGACAGCGGTGGTAACAGCTTCTCCAACAACGCCGGGTGCGGCCTGCCACGTTCCAAGACCAACGGAAGGAATTTTGGCTCCGGTGTTGAGTTCGAAGAACCTGAGGGTTTGCGCCATTTTTTCTCTGATACCAAACACAAAGTTTACTTCTTCTAGTTCTGGTTAATTCTAGTTTAAAGAGAAGAGGGCGGAAGGGTTGTATAAATATTGGCTACAGAAGAAGCGAGAAGATGAAGGAAATTTTGAAAAGCAAAAAGCACACGAAGCAGAGTACGCGCAGCGACTTGAAATTGATGGACACAGCTTCGCCACGTGCCCTTCCTAAATAATCTACTTAAAAATTATTTTTAAATAAAATTTTCTTAATCTTTGAAATTTTCAAAATTTTTTATTTTTCATGAAAACTTCTTAAATTTGTGTTAAAAAATAAAGATAAAAATATATCAAATAAATATTAAATAATTATTTTAAATAATTATAATAAGTTATTAATTTAAATTTAATTTGATTAGTTCGTATTAAATTTAAATTGTGTCAAATCGTTGTATTAATAATATTTAATTAGTTCGTGTATATTTCAAAAGTTTAATAGGAGATATATTTTTAAAAAATTAAATTTTTTTGAAAATTTTAAATAAAGTTAATTAAATTATGTAAAATTTTTGTCCATTTCACCTTATTTTATAATTTTTAAAATTTAACATGTTGTTAATTAATTATGTTAATAAATCATATTTAAATCAATCTTAATATCATTCAATGATTAAAATTTTTAATACATAATTTAAAATCCAATTTACTTACAAATTAATATAATGAAGCAACAAGCAACACATTATTTCAAATTAATATTATATCAATAAGAGAAATTGAATTTCTGGCGCGTGGCATGAGCGTGTGTTTTTGACGGGTCTCAAAAGGGGGCGGTCGGTTGACAATGATACTGTTGACATTTGTTCGGAGTTGCTATAAAAGTTTGCTTTGTCGATTGTAGTGTCGGCTTTTGTTCTACATTCGTCTTCGTCTTGTGTACATCATGACATGGCCACTTACAATTATTTGGCTTATGGACCAATCTCCAATATTCCATAAATGGAAGAGATATATGACATTACTTATAGATTAGGAATGGCAAAAATTACTCGGTTTAGGAATTGTATTTAGGTACGGGATCTTCGGTCAAGCTCGAAAATTATAAATAAAACAACATTATTTTTATAAAATAATTTTTTATTTTTAATTTAGAAAATAAAAATAAAATTAGATCAAGATGAGTCGAATCGAGCTCAAGTTCAACCTTAGATCTTATCAAGCTTTGGTTCAGCTTGACTGCCTCCAACCTGACCCAAGTCTTGACAGAAGCTATCGGGTTGAGCTCAGGCCTGGGAGGGCCCAACCAGATTTATTGACATCCCTATATTAGTTTGATTCAGTTCAAAATTAATATGTTTAATTTGAGTTAACCCAATTTTGAGTTAAACTTGAACTTCTTATGTGAAAATTTTCTAAGTAAAACAATATCATTCAAGTATAATATCATTTTCAATTTTTAAAAATTAAAAATAAATATTTATTTAAGCTTGACCAAGTTCAATCGGCCCTTGATTAACCATCAAAATATGATTAAGTTCAAGTTCGAACTTGGAACCTCAAACTCGATTGAAATTCAAACCTGGCTATAGCTTGAACACAAAATTTTAATTTGGGCTCAAGCCCATAGATCCATTACCAAACTTACCTATGTTTTTGGAAATGACAAACATGACCTAATATAATTGACTTAGTTAAAAATTAATAAATTAAATTTTGAGTTGATTAAATTTAAAATCTTATTCAGATTTAAAATATTAGTCTAAATTAATTTAAAAAGATACCAATTAGATTTTGAATGACAAAATGGTCATTTTGATCCTAACTATTTTACCAATCGACAAGTTTAATCCTAATATTCTAATGAGAACAATTAACTTTAACATTTAGAAAACGTTAAAATTGGACTCTACCATAACAGAAAATTTAATTTTGTTTATTAAGTATTAGGTTAACATTGACTTGATAATTTTTTAATATTTTTTTAAGACTGAACTCACTTTTTTTTTAAATATAAAAGCTTTAGGATCCGCTTTTAAAAAGTGTGGGACCCATTAGAATCTCATAACTCCTTTTCGTTCCGTTGGTACCCCCGAACACTCTAACTAGATCCTTGGACAATTCCACCACAAGGAATCATGCTTTATGCTTTTAAAGGCGTACATTTGAAAATTAATTTTTAATTGTTTACTTACATTAGAAGGCTCTCAGTAAATTCCTTCTTTGCTCTAGCGAGACTCTTAGGTTTGTTTACTTGTGTGTACAACTTGACACACTCTTTTTTCTACTTAATTTTGGCTATTGCGAGTTGGAATTTATTGTCACTCTCTCTTCTCCCAAGTTATTTCATTATTGTATTCCTTGGGTTGTTGTATATTAATTACTGCATGCGTTTTTAGTTTTCAAGTTCCTTTTGTAGTTTCAAAAGTATACTATAGATTTGTGTGGTGGTGTGATCACAATTGAGTCTAGCTCAAGGGTTTTGCGATAAATCTAAGGAAATGATTGATTTTGAAAACCGAACTTTTGGGAATATTACATAGTTTTTTGTTTGCTTGGAATCAAAGCATTAGATCTATTGTGGTGGAGATGGATTGTGAGATGACCATTTCTTAAATTTTGAATGGGTACGTCGAGAACGATCATAAACAATTATTGACATCTATTAAGGCCCTCCTTTGTTGGAAATGACAGGTCTATATCCGTTCAGTACCTAGGGAGGCTAACGGATATGCGAACTTTCTAGTGAAATATGCTCGTTTTCTTATGTCTCGTATGCAGGTGTTGAGTGTCCCCGTTGGGATTGGGAGAACTTTTGATGTTGGAAAGTAGTTCCTTTTCTCAGGTGCATAGAAATTAGGCTCTTGTACCTTTGTAGTTATTAAAAAGAAAATCATACCTATTTTTGGTACATTTGAATGGCGTGCATGGTGAATATTGAAACAAGCACCAAAGAATAGTCATTTAAAATTGACTTTGACCTTAGGAAACAAGTGCTCTGGGTGACTTGCAAGACATCATGCAGATGCTGGTTCCCTACCTTTCGTTTTCGTTTGTGTGAAGTATCTGTTTATTTTTTTCTGTAAACAACAATTTGTCTTTGTTGTTCCATGGACTTCATCTTAGTCTTCATATTGTGTGGTTATACTATTTTCAGGGGTGAATGTGTTAGAAGGTATGTATGCTTGCTCCAGGTTTGAAACAGTAATCATCACTGTCAAATGCACCTGATTATTGTCCTGGGATTTGCTTCTTGCTTTTGTTCAATAGTCTCTTTAGCGTCTGATTTTCTATTTGATTAATCATCAGCCACCCTTTTCCGTTACCTACTGTTGCAGGCTAGTTGGCCTGCAACTGAGTTGTGATCTTTATGCCCACCTACCCCATTCGATCAACCCAACTGGGTTACATTATATTCTTTTGTATTTCTCTTCTGAAGTCATATAGAATTCATGAGATTGTTTGATGACAGGTGATCATATAATTTGCTCTGCAAATATAGTTTGGGTTATCTTTGTTTATGCCGACTTGTTTCTTGTCATTACTCTTTCTGTATCATGCAAACTGGATGCTATTGATTGAAGAGTTCAATTATCTTTGTTTAATTGTTTATATTGAGGTGCTGACTCCATGTAGCAGAACATGGTCATCTGAGGCGTTGATATGCATCATTATTCATTATCTTTCAAAGGACTTTGGTTCTATCCTATTGCCACTTGTCTATGTCATTCTCTTTTATTCCTTAGTTTTATTAATATCATATAGAATTATGTCTCTATTAGTTGTCTATGGTGCTACTTTTTCTCCTAACAAAAGGAAGCTAAACTGAAGGCTATTTTAAGTGCTCCTTATTGTCTCGCAGCACCTCGCAACATCAGTGAAAATGGTGGCAAAAGGTGTGCTCAGAGAGCATCTCATTCTCCCTGCAAATAGTATGACATGCACTGGAAGTCTGGTTGGCTTCAATTCTAGTGGTTACCTTGCATTATGTAGCTCGTTAGATATCCATGTGCATGTAAGGATGGCAAATGTAGTCCGGCTCGGTCCGACTTTGATTCGGGTTGGCTACCCCACCTGTGGCCCTTCGGCTTGGACCAGACTAGGCCAAGAGCGGCCCAATTCAACCCATTATTATCCTTACATGCTAGTACCAATTACTTATGCAACAATTTAAGTATTTAAAAATTAGATTCTAATGGGAAGGTCCCACACTTTTTAAAAGTGGGTCTCACACTTAACAACAAAGTTTTAAAAAAGTGATTTGTCATGTTATTACTACATGACATTAGGATCCAAAAAATGTTAAAAAATTGTCAGGTTCATTGACCTGACATTTAATAAATAAAATTAAAATTTTTATTATAGTAAGGTCCAATTTTAATTTTTTTAAATGTTAAGGTTATAATTAATTTTGCTAAAATATTAGGGTTAAATTTATTGATTGGTGAAAAAATTAGGGTTACTTTTGACTCTTCAAAGTACAAATCTAAAATATTGATGTCAAGCTGAATTATAGGCGACTTAAAACTCCATCCAACACGTTACAAACCCTATTCATTATAAAAGTACTCATTATTTTTACATGAATCCTTTTTCACCAAGCATTACATTTTACCATCAAAATTTACACTTAAGTATCAAAGGTCAATCACAGGAAAAAAAACCCCTCAGATTTGATTTTATAGGTCCGCCAAAAATAGTTTACAAATTCAAGCTCTATCCCAAATCCTCTAAATTCACTTCAGGTTAGCAGGCAAGTTATCCAACTCAGCAATGAAGCCACCAATAGAAGATTTAGGGATGAAAATGAATCGATTAGGCTCAATTCGAATTTCCTTTTTCGCCCCATCTCGACCCAAACGGTTGATAGAATTGGATAGGGCTGGACTGACCCTCTTGAATCCGAACCCAACTCGAACCCTAATTAACTTGGTCTGGTTGGACTGGTTTGGCATCCCTAAGAAGATCCCTTCTCTAAGATACAGACTACCTATCTATAATATACTTGACGGTTACAGGAGACTGCTTCACTGGATGGAGGTGGTGCGTTCTGTTTTTCTTGTTCCTACTGCTGCTTCTTCTTCTTCTTCATCTTGCTCTACCACTTCCTCAACATCTCATACAACTCCATGAATTACCGTCCTCACTTCTGTATCATTAGTTGACAAATGTTCATCTTGTCACAAAAACAGGAAGGAGCTCATTGGCAGAGGAAGATATAGCCATGGCGATGCTCAAGTGCAGGAATGCTCATCTTTCATGATGATACGGATTGAAGCCACTGCAGCTATAACAGAAGAAGCTTCTCTGTAATGCCCTGTTTGGATGTGTAGCTGAGAAGGAGGAATCTGTCATTCATTTCCTCTAAACTCGTAAAACAAATGTACAATGAGAAATACACAGATAGGTGCATTTTCAGGCTTGCTGCAGATCTTTCAGCACTTGCTTTGACAATAATCGTGCCTTAAATAGGTGATCCCAGAAGAGATTTAAGATGTTACCGTCACCAGAAAAAGAAGCATTAAAGCTTTTATAGAGTTTTAGAGTAACCATCAACCTTTTCTTGTACATTTCATCTAACATATCTGATGCAACATTTGCCTTCCCTTGTTTCCAATATGCGTATGCTAGACTAGCATATATAACGCTATCACCTGATATACCCTTCTCTTGCATAAGATGAAATAGTTTATCAGCGTAACCGACCTTTTCGAGTTTGCAAAACCTTCGTATTAGTGCCCTGTATACTGAGATGTCAACATGCAGGCCTCTTGTCACAAACTCATCAAGGAGTTTAATAACTGCCTCTTCATTGTGTTGATCACAATAGCCATCCACAAGCCAGTAATAAGTGCAATAACTTGGACAAAATCCAGAATCAAGCATGGAAAACAGGAACTCTTTGGCACTATCCATCTCTTTCACCTTGCAGAATCCATGAATCAATCCCTTGTAAGTCAGTGAGTCTAACTTCAGTCCAGCATTCAACATCTTATCCTTTACTTTCAAAGCAGACTTTGTGTCTCCTATCTTACAATAAGCATTGATTAATGTATTACATGTGACATTATCAGGTTCAATGTTCTTGCCATTCATCTCATTCAAGAGTTTGTTGGCATCCCTTATTCTGCCTCCTTCACACAATTTGCGCAAAATTGTATTATATGTAACAACACCAGGATGAAGTCCTTTGGCCTCCATTACCTCCCGTAATCTTAAAGCATCATCAAAATCATTTACTCTGCAACATCCATCAATCAAAGTGGTGTAAGTCACATGGTTGGGAGTAGCATCTTTAATTTCCCTAAAGAGCCTTGAGGCCTCTCTCATCCTCCCATCTCTACATAACCCATAAATAAGCGAGTTATAAGTAACAATATCAGGACTAATTCCAGCCGTTTCCATCCTATGTTGCACACATAAAGCTTCATAGTGCATACCCTTTTTGGAGTATAACGAAATCAATGTATTATAAGTGAAAAGATCAGGAAAAACAGACTTCAATTCCATTTCACTTAATACCTTCTCTGCTTTCTCCGCATCCCCAGACTTACAGCAAGCATGAATCAACACATTGTAGACATGAATATTAGCCTCAACACCAAGACCAACCATCTTTTTATACAATTTCCAAACTGTATCAGTTAATCTATCCTTAGCCAAAGAATTCAACAATACTGTACAAGCATGCAATTCTGGCCTCAACCTATGTACCCTCATATGTTCAAAAACCTGAATAGCTTCCTGGGTCATTCTAGAGTTGCAATATGCTATAACAAGCCAACTTAAAATTAGGGAATTGACATCTGAATCATCACCATTATCTTTGCTGACCAATGCACTCAAGACTGGTCGAGTTGACAAAAAATCCTTAAAAGCAATCTTCTCAAGTAAAGTCTTCGCATGCTTGAAATATTTGTGCTTGGTTAATATATAAATCATAGTCCACGAGGTTTTCAAGGAGTGTTGGTAATCAGGTAGAGATGATTCAACCCATTGGAAGAATGGCCAAGAGTGAGAAATTCTGCTATACAAAGAGAGCTGCACTAGTAACTCTTGAATGGTAGTGGTGGTAGTGAAATGAGAGCCAACGACAAACTTGGGTCTCAGAAGATTGTTCCAACCACCCTTAAGCACTACCCCAATAATGCTTTCAACTAATTGTTGGTTTCCATTAACCAAGTTACTCATTTTGTGTGTGTGCTACTTCTTGTTAATGGGACCAGAAGTGAAAGAAGAGTTTCTATCATTTGGGGTTAAAACTTGTTGCTACACAGAGAAGAATATGTGATTTGTTGTTTTCTTGTTGACATCGAGAACGCAAATTCTATCAACTTCCCCTAACCACTACCCCCAGAACTGTTAAACAATAGCAGATAGCTCCAAATTCTCAAACCCTAATTTCAATTCGATAACGAGTACAAGAGGGTTTTAATAAATCCTTACCACACAGCAGCAGAAATCTGTCAAAGCGACTGAGGCTACACGGCGAGAAGGAGAATGAGATGCGAATGTCTTCTCTGAAGAACAGAACAGAAGATGGTATTCTAAATGGGGGTACTTTGGTAATTAGCAAAATCTTTTAGAGTTGGGAATTTATTTATAAATTATCATTAGTAATTGAGGCGTGCGTACATAATATAATCTACTTTGCATGTTTAACGAAATTAAATGATTAAAAAAATTATTAAAAGTGAGTGATAAGCAAGAAAAAATTAATTTTTAAGGAATTTAATTCAAAATTTGAATAATTTATTTCATATACTCAATGTAGCAAAATTATAAAATTATAAATATTTATTTTATATTTTATGTTAATAAGTTCATTTTTTATAATGATAAAATACATGATAATATTTTTTAAAAAATAAACAACATTAAATAAACTCTTTTATATTTAATTTGAAAATGAAATAGTATTTATAATTTATACGAAAAATATTTTATATAGAATGAAATACTTTTCTCTCCTATTTTAAAATTTTATTATATATGAAATATTTTCATTAAAGTATTCATAAAATGAAAATAATTCTTATAAATTCTTGAACATTAATTTTAAAAATTAATTTATATTTTTCTCCTATTTACACACAACAATATTTCCTAATTTTAGATATATATACTGAAATTAGCATGGTCAAAAATAACTATCCTTTTTTTAATCCTAAGTGATTATTTATTTGTTTTTATTTTATACTAATAACAATAATAACAACAAAAATAACATTAAATAAAAATTTCTCTGAGACGCAAGATTTGAATAGGTCCAATAGTACATAATTTTACCCTTAAATAATAGAGAGGTTGTTTTCAAATGATCCATGATTTTTTTTATTTTATACTAATTTATAATATTTTAAAAATTACATTAAAAATTAAACCTATGATTTTATGGTTTAAAAATTTAACCTTGTAAAATTGACATACAAAATTAAAGAAACTAAAATATAATTAAAAAAGAAAAATATCATATAAAAACTTAAAAAAAATTAAAAAAAAACTAAAAGAGTTATTTTGATTCATACAAATCGGTTAGTTATCGATTTTAATAATAAAATTATAATTAATTAAAAAGAGAGCTAAAATAACGGGAAAGGCATTCTCATGGAAGTACTTTTCCAGTGTTTATCAGCGCAAGAGCACAGACATCAACAAACTAAACCTAAAAACAAATTCTTTCTTCTTTCTCTTTTTCTAGTTTCACATTTGATTTCGGAGAATGAACACTCCAAATTCCCGTCAGATCACAACTTTATGATTCCAACTTGGCGGCAAAACAAGCAGTCCCACCACGAATAATCGTCAATAAATAGATCAGTCTGTGGAGATTTGCGTTGATGGAGAGCAAATTTGAGAGCTAGGGTTTCGAATTTTGGGAGAGGTCCTTCAAGGGCCTCTTGGTTTGTGAAAACTAGAGAGGAGTGCGAGATTGGTGTGGGAGAGACTGAAAAAATGAAGGAAATTATAGGAAGTCCGGGGACAGTTAGTGGGTTGGCGTTGAGAATAGGACAATGTAGTTTCGCTGCTGCTTCTGTTGCAGTTATGGTCTCTGCTAAAGGCTTCTCTAATTACACTGCTTTCTGGTAAATTTTTTGTTCTTTTTTCTATTGTAATTGCTTTTTCGGTGATTTTATATTGTTTAGTACTTGTAGAATTTGCTGTTTAGAACGTCCTAGTGCTTTTGTAGATTGGTAGATGCTTCTTTATTTGTGCTTATGTTGCTGATATTAACCTATTTTGGAGATTTCTTGAACATCTGCTTGATGTTTGATGTTTCAAAATGATCTCTTTAGTGTTCATTTATTGGTTGCTGGCTTCTGTTTTTGTTGGGTTATAGGCAATTTAGTGAACAATTGATGTTGTTGGTTTAATTTAAATTAGGTCACGCCACCTGTAATGAAGAGTAAATACGAAGCAACTTTGAAACCCAAGCTATAGTTCTTGTAGTTTTCATTTAAAGATTCTGTTTAATGGTTTTCAAATGAGGTTCTTGTGTTTGTGTTGGGGGTACAGTTCCAATTTTGACTGGCTTCACGCGGTTCTATCTCGTGTTTTGCTTATGACTAGTTGGTTCAACAAAAATCAAAGGATTGAGGACTTCGTTTGACCTTGAACAAGTAGTTGCAATGTTTTTCATGAAACAACTAGTTGTACTAAGTCCTACAAGTCCCAAAACATGTCACTATATTTTGGAAGATGACAAGAGAAATCATGTCTTGGTAGTGATATTACAAGTCCTTGTATCATATGTATGTAATAAGATTGGATGCAGATGATGTATGTGGTCTGATATTGTTCTATCACTTCAAGTAACTCTGACATTGCAACACGCTACTTTTTCCTTTTATGATATTAAGGGACACACCCAAGGTACGTTTGTTCAATAGGCACACTAGTATATGTTTTCAGGAGTTACCAAATTAAGCAATTAGACAATTTCTATTTCCCTTGACTTGCGATTGAGACATGAAGATATCCTCTAGCTTGACAGTGGTATTTACTTCTGCTTCAGCTACTTGATTGCATCAATGGGGCTTCAGGTATTGTGGAGCTTTGGACTAGCGTGTGTTGATGGTTATGCTTTGAGGAGAAAGAGAAACCTTCATAACCCAGTTCTAGTGAGCCTGTTTGTTGTTGGCGATTGGGTACACTGCTGTTTTCTTTGACCTTCAGTGTTTATTAATTCCCTTCTTTAGAAAATGTCCTTTCTTTTGATCCCAACACCATATCTTTTAACATGGATTTATGCAATTTCTAACCAATTCTATTGCAATATCTTTCTGAGGCGTAGCCTTCATTTTGTTTCCTATACTAAAGACTGGTAATTGGTTTCCTCCTATTCTATTGCTTGATTCCAGTAATGTTACAAATGTCACAAAAGGATGCTCATAAAGGATGGTCAATTGTTTGAAACCTCTTTTGAACTTGGGTTGATAAGAACTTTTGTCCTTTCTCTATGATTTGCATTATCAAGTGAAACATAACATCTTTGGTCTTCCATTTCTGTGGGAGCTACTTTGTAGCATGTTGGATATTGCCATATACCTTTTACACAGATGATATCTATGTGAAAGTTGTAGTGTAGGGAAATTTTCTTGAAGAAGTTTAAATGTGCTTGTCATTTGCCTAGGACTATCCTTCATACTTCAGTTAAAAGGGGAGCATTTTACTGTTAATAACACCTGATGTATAGGTAAAAAAAACAGCGCTTATCGCTTTGCTTGATAGAATTTATCTGATGCCTTTGATATTTCCAATTGTATTTCTAGTTTCTGATGGGAAACATGGCCGTATTGTTGTACCTGCTCATTTAAGAAACTATTGGCTACGTCTGCTCTCTGATATGGTAATGTGAATAAGTAGGGATGAATAACAGCTATAGTTTGAAATGTCCAGGTAACAGCATTATTATCACTTGCGGCTGCGTGCTCCTCAGCAGGTGTTGCGGTTCTATATGCAAAAGACTTGAAATTTTGCACAGTTCAACCAAATCTTGCATGTAGCCGGTATGAGATTTCCATTCTTATGGCTTTCCTCACCTGGCTTCTTATTGGTGTATCATCTCATGTGATGTTCTGGATTCTAGCCTCTGTTTAAACAACTTTTTGAGTGCTCTTGCCCAGCCTCTGTTAACCTGCAAGCGAGGGCATCTCTACTGTACATGTAAATTCCTTTGTTGGTTGTCATTAAATGCCTGATTCCTGGGCAATCTTGTAATTCAGTTGTCACTGCGTTAAAAGGGTCTTGCTTAATGCAAGCTTGGGTTTTTGGTTGCAATTGTTGGTTCTATTGAAATGCCTGCTTCTGCACTCTCATCCCTGGTCCTCACACTTAACCTTTATTTTTCAATCCTTTTCTATTCTTTTGTAGATTTTCCATGAAATTATGCAAACATCATTCGATGGACATTCAAGCTAAACTATTAGGAATTAAAGACAAACTGCAAGTAATCAGCTTTGGATCAGGTGCTTATTTTTTGGAATCGGGTTTCCGTATCAGGAATAATCAGACATCAGTGGCTGAACATTGTCATGTAATAATGTACAAGGAGCTATAGATCATTAAAAACAATCAATCTTCGGTTAACACAGTACTCGGTAGATTAGCAGCAGCTATTCCGAAAAAAAAAAAAGGGAAAAGAAAACCTTTAAAACTTCTTCTCGATGATACAATCAACCCAAATACCTTCAAGTCTTTCATATCACATGACAATCTGTGGCTTCAAGATACTAGACTTTATTTCCTTGTGAGGCAGGACAACACCTCCATTAGTGTAAACTTCATCACCAACATGAACATCTTCTCCTAAAATTGTCATGTTCTCCACGCGAGCCCACCTCCCGACCGTTGAATGCCATCCGATGATACTACCAGAAATGCAAGCATGTTTCTTGATACGAACTCCTCGCATAACAGAACA